>VZSZ01000024.1:864-95864 GCA_013398815.1 Ibidorhyncha struthersii | reverse complement strand
GAAAAATACACCATCCCTCTCTGCTGTTGTCCACAGCGCTCACGGGGAGACCATATGGAGCGGTACTGCAAGCGCGAGGCCAGGGCGCGTAAAACAGAAGACGTCCGCAAACCTACCCAGGTTGGTTTGCGTTTCTGACCAACCCGCTAAGCAGGACGTTTATTCCAAATACCGACACATTTCTATTTTTAACTTCTGATAGTATCTGGTTCTAGTGCCGGCCGTTAACGCGCCCCTGTATTATTTTCTCTGTGTGAGAATTTCCGTGTGTAATTCCCATCACATCCGGTCTTTGCTCAGGCTCAAGGCTTGTGACCAGTTTCGTATCTGTCACTAGATCAAACAGCCTCGCGACGTCCCCCAGCCTTCACCCCTCGGCCATCCCGTCCTCCCTGCGGGAGGCAAACCTGCCTTTCCCCCCTCTGCTCAACGTGAGGGACTTCTCAAAGCCCGTGCTCGTGTTAGCTCGCCGCTGTGGCGCCTTCTGTGTTCCTGTGTTATTCCTACGCCACGTACAAACGGGTTAAGTGTTAATAATCGATGAATCATCACTGAAGAAGGTAACTAAATAATGCAATAAAGCGGCCCCACCCATCCAATGCAAGCCTATGAGATAGATCGTTATCTCTAACGAAAACCAATACAGACCTGGGTTCTTTGTACACCCACACCTGCAGCCAGCGTCTCCAGCCCCGTTCCTCACACCGCGCCAGCAGCCGCGCAACAGGGGATGAGGCACACGGCACAGACACCTCCCAGCGGAGCTGCCAAAGGAAGGTGGGTAACCAACACAGAGCACTTGGCTCTGCTGGGGTCTCTCGGGTGGATAACGACCGCCAGCAAGACAGAGGAGGAGCAGCAGGCTCAGACTGTACTTAAAACCTCCAATTTCAGTGCCTTCAGTGAAAACTCCGGGCGCCCAATAACGTAAAATCACAACCTTAAGCAGGAGACCAGTATTACCTACAGCCAGAATGCCGGCTTCTTACTCCTCGGTCCTGGATTTTATTCCAGTTCTGCCTTTGATTCTCCTGGTGACCTCGGGGAAGTCACAGCTTCTCCAGCCTTAATTTAGCAAAATGCGCTCAGACCACTCCACCTGGACCAGCTTCCCTGGCCAACCCACGGAGAAAGCAACTCCTGCGCTCTCAGCCTGCCGATACAGCAAGGAGACCGTCAGAAAGTCATGTGGGGCTTTCCACTGCCAGGGAGTGTGCCTGTTCCACCTAACCCACGTACGGGATGAGATAACATCAGCAAATAATATCTATCTGTCTCACCAGGCTTATTTCATGAATGCGAGTGCAATGCTTTTCAGTCCTTAGAATTTTAATCTTGCTGGTATGCACGTACATCAAAGCGCCTGTGCACCAGCGTAGGATATGCAGAGCAGGAGAATTTTCACAGCCAGCACATGCACCGAGGGACTCCGGGGCACAGGACAAGAAACGAAGATGAGGGGGGAATTTCTGAGAGAGAGGTTAAGGGAGAAGTTTGCAAATTAAAAAACAAATGTGAGAGCACAAGCGGAGCAGCAGAGAGTGGATGACTTTATTTAATTCTTCTAAATTAAGAGAGAGCAAAAATGAAGCGTGAAAGGGAAAAGAGAGGATATGTTAAGGAAGGGCTGTGGAGAAAGCAGAAAAGGAGGAATGGGCTCCGTACTCCTTTGTCCTTTTTTTCTTCTCTTTTCTAGTTCCTTCCTTTCTTAGTTTTCTGCTTTCCTGACTCCTCTGTCCTTCATTATCCTCTTTCCTGTTATTTTGCTTAAAACTGGCAAAAATTACAAACTGCACAGGCGTTAAAACTGGCCTGAATTCCAAATATAAGCCCAAATCTAGGCCAGAGGTATATTTGGCAAATACAAATCCTTGCCAGATTTACACAGCTCTAATAATAAGGTGACAAGAACCGTGCACAGGATTACGGATGTGGCCTCACTCATCCCTTATAAAGTGCCAAAATAGTTTCCTTTGACTTTTATTCAACCTCTGCTCACGCATCTCAGACCATTAGCTTTGGGGAGGGGAAAAAAGAAAAGAAAGAAAAAAAAAAAAGAAACCCCCAAAAGAAAAAAAACAAACCTGTTTTGTATTTGGGTGAAGGTTTAAACGCGCTGTTTTCCATCAACCCTCAGATCTGTCTCTCTCCATTAAGCAGCACCACAAGCCTACGCAGCACATGGAAGGGCCTCCCCGCACCGCCCCGTCCAGCCCCAGCGGGACACTGGGAGAAGAGCCCGCACTTAGCTCTCCTGACCAATTCCCAGATCGACTCCGTGCCCCAGCCAGGAAAGCCGAATCCGGGTCCCTACGCGTTTTGGTGCTCAGCATAGTTTCTCATCTGCTTAATGCATCAGAGAAGCAGGAGCTTCACGTTACCCTCTCTCCCTCCTTGCTCATCTCAGTAGCTGAATCGGAAAAGTCCTTTTTACGTTTTTAAAACCTCCTAAGATCCCACATCACCCCTGTTCCTATCACGGGCCCGCGGCTGGCGGCTCTCCACCTCCGGTCAGGAGAAGCGGGACATCCACTTGCCACCCCTTGACATCTGGAATAATCCCACGGCGTCCCTGTGAGCCACCAGCTCTTCTCAAATACCTCCACCAGCACATCTTCCTTTTTTCTTTTCCTTTCCTTTCCCTCTCCCTCTGCATTTAAGTAATTATTTTACTCGGCACTTTACAATCTTGAAAGCGTTAAAGAAATAAACTATAGCAATAGAAACTCGCAAGCCGATTTTTATTACCACCCAGAGCCGTGTTCGAGTCAAGAGGGCTCTGCACCGTGGCAGGACTCCTCCTGCCCGGATCCAACTGCAGGACTGTGGCCAAAGCTGTATTTTCTATTGCCTCTCTTTTAAGTGCAGCTTGCTCCCCTCAGTTTTGTATCATCAGCAAATCTCATTACATGATGGAAGAAATATGTGGACTCTTATGAGAGAACAAGTCTAGCTTCAAAGCCAAGTCCGTTCCCAACATGTTACAGGTGTGCACCACATGAGCAGGCACAGAAATTGCAACTGTTCGGGGTGTGATGACAGCTCCATATAATGTGATCAAAAACATTTCACATGTAAAAAAAAACTATCAAAGTTAGACAAAGAATAGTTCTGCCATGCAAAGAGGTGAAACCTAGTCAAACAAAACACACTGAAAAGGCCCGGCTATTTACATGGTGAAGTGAAACGAGAGCGAGCTCAGTCTGCCATGCTCCGCTAACGTTCGTAAGCCTCCCAAACAGATCGTTGCTATCGCCTCCCGAACCTGCCCCTCCACCGCGCTCACCCCCGAAAGGGGGCAGGAAGGGAACTCCCCAGGCCCACCGAAACCCAAGCACGTTCTGCGCACGTGAGCCAAGTACTCCCGAGGTGATAAAAGTCTCTTGCCCTGTTCTGCAGAAAAGCAGAACCAGTTCAATAGGGAATCTCAGTGCATTTTCAAACCATAGCGGAGAGAAGCTCAAAGACGCAAAGGCTGGAGGTCCATTGCCTTGACTCCAGCCGCAACAAAAAGGCACAGAATATATTTGAAGATGGCTGGAACTTTGGCTGTGTTACACATACGGAAAATTTTGCTTATGGGCACGGAGAGCTGATATTAATATTAACAACAGAATGCCGAAGTGCCTCTGTAACAAACTCATCCTCAAGTGAACACCCGTAAGTCTGCCATGCCGACATAACCTGAGCATGCTCAGTAGAAAAAAGAACGAGTTTTACGTGTGACTTCTTTCTGCTGTCATACATGCTTTGAAGGCTCTTGGCGTTCTGCAATTTCCATCAATAGAAAACCAGGACTATACTGAGTGGGTTTAGGACATGGCCTAAACTGAGCAATAAGGACGCTATTTGGTCATGACCAGGGGGGTGGCAGGAAGCTCCAGAAATTTAAACATGGGTGAGTGGAAGGCTACAAGCAATAAGCTCAGGCACTGATTACATTTGGGTGTTTCCATCTACAAAACAGGGATTATAAAGGAATTTATCATCTATTCAGAGATTCCTCTGCAATCCCTTGCATCCCAAGAGACATTATTTCAGAGGTTGGTGGTGTAATAGAAGGCGACTGAAGCCAAAGCATATTCCCATCGCGATAAGCAGGCATACAAAGTATTATGCAAGTTACAGCGCATCTACAAGATACTTCACTTTTCCAGCAGAAGGTGGGAGAAGATCCTTAAAAGGAAAGTCTAGTTAAACTTAGTCAGAAGTTTAATGAGATCCATCAGCCTACCAAACATACTTCCATTCCTTAGATACTACCCTTCAGCGTCTCAGATGCCACCAAAGAGGATGGGTGGAGGTACCAGAAGGTGTGTCTTCTCAGGATGACCAGCAAAAACAAAGCACGTTTCCAGTCTGGAGGTCAAGGGAGGAAGATGAGATGAAGGAAGAACTGCCCCTCTGCTGGAACCTTTGCCCTGCAGCTGCGGGGACGAGAAACCAGCAGAGGAAATCTGCCAGCAGCTGCATTTGGGAAGAGGGTAAGACTCCACTCAGGGGACAGAAGAAAGGGTTTGGTCTTCTGCAAAAGCTATCCAAAGTATCGGAGAGAAACTTCTGCCTGGGGGATATGAAATTTTGTTTGATCTAGATCCTATTTCTAAAGTGTTGCAAGGTTTTAAAAATAAAGTGTTTTGCTGAATCAGCTTGGTATCCAAATGTTCTCCGCTGCCAGATGGACAACCTCAGTTCAGTCGCAGTTTGCATTGTTTTTTTCACAATCCACGAAATATTGGTAAATTTTAATTGATGTTCTTCTAACATATACGGTGAGGAAGACCACAAGCCTGCAAGAGCTTAGCTCTGTGTGAAATACTATACCCATTACCTCCCCCAGTTCTCACATGGTCGCCTGTTCAACGGAAACCAAGCAGCTCATTTTGCCTGCAGCTTCAGTGTCACTGCCTGCCAGCCACCCAGACATCATTCCTGTGCAGGCAGTCAAACCTAACGAGTACAAGAAACTAATGAATCTGAACCAGGAAGAGACACGAGAACCTTTGGTATCAAATTTGCAAAAGCAAGAACGTCTCTGAAGAAACGTGAGACTCAAGGATGAGGCTGGCGAGGTAATTAAGATGAAACTCCATTGTTACATTGAGCATTTTAGTTCAGTCAGTCATAAAAGCGTGAAACCCACTGAAGTTCATACGCTGAAGACTGTGCCGGCGAGAATATGATCCTTCTAGATCATTACAAGGCTCACAAAGAGGAGCAACAAAACTTTGGATATTAGTTCTTCAGAGACCCAGGTCCAGACTGGCCAAGCGTCAACTCTGAACCTGAGGATAAATGCAACAGCAAAACAGAGGCGTATATGCCCTGGTCTTATATACTCCCACAGACCACCAAGATGGAAACATTCCAGATGTCTGACCTGAAGTAGCTTGCCTTCAAATGCGAACATCAGACCACGCAGTATCAACCTTCCTGTCAGATGAAGAATATGTTTATTCTGGCAGAACTAAAAAAAAATCAGTGATTCTGAGGAGGCAGAACACACCGTACAGCAGAAACGGTTTGGAAACACCTCACTTTATGCTTGTTGATCTGCGGTGGTTCCCTCAAAGAAAATTTTCTCCTCACCCAACTGAGCTATTGCTTCTAGACGGCCACAAGTTCAGTTTCCCTTCCATACAGGACTGTACGTTTTGTGGAGACCGGGCTCCTCATTGTAAAATATATTTTAGGTATTTAAAATTATTTTAAAATAACTAAAACAGAGAGTCACACACAAAACTTGTCGATAAAGTCCTTATAGGACAAAAGCACTGTGTTACTATGGTGAAACACAGAGTTCCTCTCACGGTGATCTCTGTGGACCGCTGAGGACACTGCGGAATGGAGATGAGCTGTTTGTTTGGTTGGTTTTTCCCCATCAATGTGAAATAGTCCTTTCTCTTTCCTTACTTAAGAATTCTGTGATAGCTCCTCTATAGAGTTTAATCCATCTACTGATGTTCTCAGCCACCGTGTGATCACCCATTCTGGAATAATCCCTATTTTCCTTCAATATTTCTTGCCTCTCTCCTGGGAAATTTATATCCGATTCCGGCATCTGTTCCCCATCCTCTTTTGTGAACACTGAGGCGAAAAACCCATTTATTTTTTAGCAGTGTCTACATCATCTGTCAATAAATTACCCTTTCCATCTCTAAGAGGTCCTAAAATCTACTTTACTGACCTCCTCTCCTTTATGCATTGCAATAATCTTTCCTGATTATTTATCTTAACCTCATGTACAGTTGTTCCTTTCTCTCTCTTTGCTTTCAGATTATTATTTTTTAACATTGAACCTCATTCCACACCTTCTCTGAACTTGATGTTTTACATCTTACATTCTTGCCTTCCTTTCTTACAGTTACTCCTTGCTGTGCTTGTTCTTAAGTCTTAGGATGTTAGTATGCTTTTCAGCATATTATTGCTTCTTAGTGTAGCGGTGTAGAACATACTTGCTACGCTTATTTTTCTGTAGGTACCAATTCCCCTTGAATGTTGTGTATTTACACGGCATCACCTTTCCGTTCCCTGTGAAAACAGGTTCTAATGGGCAAAGCTAACTACGAGCTACGCTCAGACTGGGACAGCTGCTCCGTTTGCACACCTCACCTTACCATCAGCAGGTAATTTAGCACTTTAAAAATTACTACTAGTATTCTCCTGGCTTTGAGCCCACTTTAACAAGCTCAGTCAACAACAGCCACTCCAACGTTTCACTAATTTTCTCAGGTTTCTCCTTTCCTCCTCTTCTGGTTGTTTTGTTTTGCTGGTTGAAATGAGGAACGACTGAGCACATTCCAGCCACTGGGCCAACCTCTACGGACGCCTGCAAACTCCTCCATGTAACAGTTCCTAAAACAAGCTCCCTCGTCAGATTTTTCAGTTACCTTCTGGGTGCTGCTCCGCTTACCGTGGGAGATTTGTAATCTCGGCCAATTGCAAGTCCAGACCAAAACTGGCTTTGGAAGCAATTCGCTCGCCGAGATTGACGTGACAGTTAAAATTTAGGAAGGAAAAAAAAAAAAAAAATTCTCCTAGAAGGCATATTTTGAAAAACAAAAGTTGCTGGCAATGTGAACCAGAATCGGGCATCTTCAATTCTAGTGACATATAAAAATGAAAATATAAATAGTAGAACGGATATGAATGTGTTGATATAGATATCATAATTAAAAGGTATTTAAACAACAAATTAAAACCGCTTGTAACTAAATTCTTGCTGATCTGTTTACATAGCTTCCTCATCCAAGAATTAATCAAAACCGCTTTTTCCGGATAATTCACACATATATATATGCACACACAATGTCACTCTTTTTAATATTTGATCGTTGGCCTAATTTCTTCTTTATCACATTTAGTCAGCATGTTTGCTTCCCAGAATATCCTTCTCCATCACTTCTCGTTCTGTACTCTTTTTAGAACTACCGAATATGCTTAAGACCACAATCACATAGTAAAAGTTTGCAGAATAAAGAAACGTATCGGAGTACTCTGATTTTAGTTAAAAAGAAATACAATCTAATTAAAGTACTGATGGTTCCTGTTAAATGCATGCTCCGTATCTTTTTATCTCACATGGTACAAGGATCAAAGCATGGACCTAGTATACCATCAGCCTTGTATAGTGTGAGAACTGGTGCTGTCCTTAATTCAGACCATATGGTAAGATGTATCTACTGGCATGATGCTGTAGAGAATTACTGTACCCTCCTGTCATACCCTTTTTATCATTTTCATGGGAACTGTTTTATATTTGATTTTGTATATTCTGTGCATCTGACCGAACGTGCTAAATCCAGAGCAGCACTAGAGGCTGAAGGCTGGGGACAAGAAGAGAGAAGTCCTTACAGAAACCGTCAGAAGTAGTCTCGAGAAAGAGAATTAAAAATTTAACTACCAAAGCAAAACTGCTTTCTTGCTGCAAGACTACCACGTCTTCCTACAGAAAGCAATGATAATTTTCTCTCCTGGACGTGTCCTTAGATGCAGAGAAATGCAGACGGCAGTTAGTTTTGACCATCAAGGCGCTGCCGAAGCTCTGCCTGTGGCTAAGCTTGAACGCGGTGCGGCGTTAAGGCTCAGCCACCTCTGAGCCCCGACGGCTGCAGCTTTCTCTGGTTGTCGTAGGAGAATACACCAAGACCTCACAAAATAAAGCTGATCTTATTTAGCTAACGCCTTATTCGATTCAAACATCTCCACACACTGTGAAGTTCAGACTTAAGGTACGTAGAGGCTCAAAATGATTATTAATTATCCAGCTAACTCGGCATTGTTTTACACATTCTGGGCCTTAACTAGAGAGCATAACAAACCCATTGTTTTTGCCTGTTTAACGGACCATGACTGGAGCAGCTATGTAAATGACCTAGTAATTCAACAAATTTGTTTTGTTTCACAGATTTTCCCACATGTATGCTTTCCAGCTGCAATGCAAATCTGCTCCACAGCCAGGCCAGTCGTGGCCCCCAGAAGCACGCCGCTACCTCTAGGTGTACGCTCGCTGCTTATGTGACTGCAAACCGCTCGGGAAAATAGGAAGATTGTCACTAATTCACAAACCCAGGGGGTTTTGGTGGTGGGGTGTTTTGGGGGTTTGGGTTGTTTTGGGTTTTTTTTTTTTAAAAAAAAAGCCTATCAATGATTTTCCTGGTGGGGTAAGGTTTTCTAGAAATTGAATTTTTTCCTCTCTATGAATATTTTAAGGAAGTCACTTATAGGTTTCTTTTAATGCTCAAACAGGTGTGAGCTCAAATTCCCTCTGCCACTAATATCAGCTCAGCTGGAGAACAGCAGCAAATGCTTATTTGAAAGCCAAACTAAGTTCATCTATATAAAGGGCAGAAGCTCATTAACCATTAAAGCGCCTTCTGGATGTTACTTTGAAAGCGGGTTCTGCATTAATGTGCTCGCAATGCAGCAAAAGGCAGTATCTCAAGCAGATAAAAACAGAGCCTTCGCGTAACCGGTGCCCATCTGAGCCTGGTGGCTCTGCTCCGCAGGCGATGCCCGATGGCGGGTTCAGAGCCAGCCCCGCAGGCTGCATCTCGGGGAGCCGCAAGCGCCCAGCGCCTCCACGCGCTGCCCGCCTTAACCCAGCGCCTCCGGCTGCGCCACCCCAGTCCCACCCCGGGCTCAAAAAGCTCCCGCTCTGCAGAAGGTGGGGGCAGAAGAGAGGGCTGGGTTATCAGCACGAGGATGCTCCTTTCTGCCTTTCTCCAGGGAGGATAACTTCAGGCGCTATCTTGCAAACTTACAGTTTGTACTCCAAATACAGATCAAGTACATTTGTGGTTCGGCACAAATTCTTCACACGGTGTTAGTCTATGCCATGCTCCGCAGAATACAACTGTCGCACAAAATAACTTATTAAAAATGCTTGGACTTGTTTAAGAACAAAATACAATGGAATGTAAACTTTGCTGAAAACTATGTAGTACAAAATAATATTTCAATTCTTTGCTCAGTATGCAGACATTAATTGCTACAGTCTACAGTTTCTATTTATACATCTGCTGCTCGTTCCCCAAATAAATGGAAATGTCCTTGTCATTTCTTTTCTCCCGGACTGTGCGAGAGGCTGGGGTTGAATGCTGAAGCTCAGAATCCTGACTGGCAGCGCCTGCAAGATTGACTTGCTGCAAAATATATTAACCCTTGATTGGGAGTGGTAACGTATTTATAGGTACATTGACAAAACACTTTTTGGCACGGATTTTTTTCTGTTAGTTTTGTTCAGAGGCAAGTGAGGGAAGAGAAACAGCTGTATATTCCATGACAAGAAGGGAGCCAGTGGCTTCTACAAAGCATTTTTAAGGCATCTTTCAAGGCCCCAGTGGACAGTAAATTGTGTGATTTTCCTCGTGGTTATCTTAGAAAGCTAAAGTGCTACATCCAAGCTCCTCAGGTCTCAGCCTTGACACCCTGCATAGTTAAACTCAAACTGTTGCTCAGGGTTATCCAGAAGCAATTCTACTTTGTTGTGCAGAAACCACTAAAACTAATCCAGAAAAAAAGGCTGGAAGAAATCCTGTCCAGCTGTTCCTGGAAGGAACACGGAGCCTTAACTTACATGTAAATTTAGATACATGGCCATTAAAGAGCAGAATAGACCATGCCTGAAATCAGTTGCTGTTTTGTAATTCAGTTCTTGGAGACACATTTAGTGCCCCGCTCTCAGAATATGCAAGGGCTACATTTATTTCCCAGATTACGGCTGTTTTTAAAGTTTGGAGACATTGAATACGAGATCTTTTGGTTGGTGAAACAATTCTAGATTTGGCAAAAAGACTCGACGGATTACTTTTCCCAGATTTGGTAGAAACCCCTGTCTCAGAGCTTCCCTTCTGTACTCACGTGGGGACGGGAAGAACAAAAATGAGGTTGGTGAGCACGTATATCCATACAGCCTTCGCCAGAGCGGCTGTAAGGGGAGTTACGTGAGTTTAGAGGCAAATAAAAACACAGAACCAAAAAACCTGAGATGCCAGATGCAGATTTGGAGGCACGCCACACCAACAAGCCAAATAACTCAGACTTGGCAGCTGACTCCAGGTTTCAGACCTTTCTCTGAAGAGCCCCGAAGGTCCCCCCTCCCACCCCCCGGCCAGCCGCAGAGCCCTGCAGCCATGGGAAGCTGTCCTGCACGGCTGGACCCGCCTCCTCCAGGCTGGTATCTATCGAAAGAGCAATGCTGCTCACGCCCCCAGCACGTTTTCCATCCATGACCGCAGGTGCAAGTCAACGGCCTTCTCGTAGTCCGGCCACACCATGCTTCAGTTTCCACTGGGGATGGGGCAGCCACCGTGCTCGCCCAGGAACCTCTCCCCTCCCCGGCAGTTGGATCCCTACCACATCCACTCCAAACTGCTTCATCTCCCCGGGGGAAACGAGCATGGTGAGATCTCCCCTAACATTCCCCACCTGGCCGGGAAACACCTGGGTGCTCAGCAGTGGGGAGAGCGCTGGATGAGGTAACGCTCACCCCCTTGGGAAGCGCTCGCCCGTCACGCAGCGTCCACGCAGTCACTTCTCCAAAACCGGCAGGTGCTGGGTTGTGTCAGCTGCATGAACGTATAATATTTTAAATGAAAACTGGAGTCTGGAATTTCCAGTTCTTTGGGTTTTGAAGGCCTTTCTTAACCTCTTTAGCTGTTACGTTCAGATTTTCTGTTGTTAAAACTCATTGTAGTTAATGCTACAGCTAGTGAGACAGCTGCAGATTTTTTCTGGAAAACATAGTCCTGCTGATGGTTCCTGAAAATTCACCTTTGACTGCTTTTTAAAAACATTATCACATGTGTCTTTCTGCATGTCGCATGGAACTTATTTTTTCCAAACATAACAGTCACATCTTCATTTTCTATCCACCATAAGTCACCAGGCTCCTTCAGTAAACACCCTCTTACTAACACTAATGAACTGCATCGCCCGGAAAGGGCTTTAGGAAGCACTAAGAAGCAGACACCACCAGGATGAGGCGTTTAAGCGGCTGCTGAGCGTGTGTTCCCATAACGCGGATGACCCCCGTGAAGCATCACACCCGTGATTTCCCCAAGCGGGGGCATCTTTGGGTACCGCTGAACGTGAGAACTGAGACGCCATCAAACCCTTTTGCATTTCAAACTTACAACTGAAAAATCACTGGACCGGTTTTGACGTTTCCCTCACGGTTCCTCCCGTACCTTCGCTTCTCCAGCTGCAAAAGGGGAACCAAAGCCACCTGACATAACAGAGGTGGTGTGAAAAAGAATTAATGTGCGTGATGTGCCAGACGCTAACTGAGAAAATCAAAAATCTGCCAGGATGAAATGTAATCTCATTTTAGGAAATGTTGAAATCATTTCTGCAGAAGGTTAAAAAAATAATAATCAGGCTGAGTCAGATACACAGCATGGAAAATTTCATCCCAAATGTTTATAGTTTAGCAATTGAAAGCAAGGCTTTATAACGCTGTGTTGGGTAAACTTAACTAATCTGCAAAAATTCCAGTTCTACTTATAATAACAGTAACAGAATCAAAGCTGTACGGATTAAAAGCCACAGCAATATTCGTATGGAGACAAATACTATCATAGCATTAAAAATAATATTAAAAATTGGCATGTGTATGGAGTATCCAAGGAACTCAGGATGTTTTCCAGACAGTAATTCATCACATCTCACAATATCCCTGCGAAATACATAGTGCGTGTTCTTCAGGCAGATAAATAGGAAGACACATTCGAGCGCAGAGACGTTGAACAACGTGCCGAGAGCGCACCGTGGATCGGCGGCCGAGCTGGGCTCCCCAGGGCAGGCGCCTGACCCCGCACGGCGCTGGCACCCGCACCGCTCGGCCCCTCCGATGGTGAGAAAACACGGCCTTCACCGAAATAACTGTGCCAAAAGAAAAATTAGGACTTGGAGAATTTTAAAAGGAAAAGGGAAAAACAAGAGGGGAAAACTATTTTTTTGCAATACAAGTGCCAGTCTCCAGCAGACGCAGGCACCAGCCCTCCCGAAAGCACAGCGGGCAAGTGATGGTGTAAGAGCACAGCCCGAAGCGGTGCAGGATCAACCTGAAGCAGACAACCCAGAGGGAAGTAAGAGTAAGTCATTGTATCTGCTCTTCATTTTGTGTTTAGCAACAGGAGAAAAGCAAAGGAAAGATTTTGTCTTTACATACTAGATCACCAACCAGCTCCTGCAACTATTAACAGATCTACATTACCTGATCTTACACCCTTTTAGAGAGTCTCAAAGCAATATCAGAAATTAAATACTGTCTTCTACTTAGTAGTGTCGGAACTTTTTCAATAAGATATATAAAATCACTACCAGGAACACAAGAAATACTACATGTGGAGGGAGAAGTACACAAACTGTCCATGAGACAAAATAAGAAAAGTGGTTTTGATCTTTTCTATTCTCTTCTCATTTTTCCTGCATTCAATAAACTAGGTTAAATCAACTTTGTAAACCTCAGGGAAAGGTTTCTCTAGCACTGAGTCTCTCCCTACCCCACCCTCCGCTGTGACTGCCAGTCCGGCGGACGGCGGCTGGTGACCAAAAGCGCTCCCAACGCTTCACCTTGTGTGGTGTGCCGGCTTAAAATTCAGGGTGGTTAGAGCACTTTGAAGCAACATAAACCTAAATATTCCTGGTAGGCAAACTGAGCAGAGGAACTGAATTATAATGAACCGGCAGCTGTCACAATATGACCACAGTAACCAAATCAAAATATCAACCACTAACCCAGATGAGATTCAAAGGTCACCACATAAGCCAGCAGCTTTCTTCAGCAGCGCCTGAAACCTCAGTCTAATCCTCGCAGTGAAATGCTCCGTTAAGCTACAGGGGGTTTAGAAGGCAGTTACTGTACGTTGGTAAATGATTTAATGTACCAGCAAGACAACCCAAGTTGGAGGATAAGAAGCATTCCCAAAGAGCACACCTGGCCACAGGAACGGCGATGAGAAGGGACGCCCGATGTGCCATGCCCATCGCAGCTGTCTGCCCATGCACATTTCATTGCTGCGCCAAGGAATGACTCTGCAGACCCTCTTAAGAAAACACAAAACACCTATACGGCAGGGGAGCGGGACTCCGGACACACACAAAGCAAGCTCTGTGTGAGTACGTAGAGTCCCCTAGGTTGGAAGGGACCTTGAAGATCACCAAGTCCAACCATGACCCTAACGCTGCCAAACCCACCGCTAACCCGTGTCCCTCAGCACCACGTCTGCCCATCTTTTAAACACCTGCGAGCTGCCGTTTGAGGAGTGAGTAACGCAGGCAGCTCTCCCACTTCTCTCTGCTCCTCCACAAAGGGTTGCTCCAAAACCTAGCGCACAGGCTCCCGTGAAACAGGCCACGTGAAAATGTATTTTAAAAACAAATATCTGAAAAATAAAATACAATATAAGCTCTCATTTAAGCACGACCTGTCTGCAAACATTGGTGGTTCACAGGTAGGGGGTCAGCAATACCTATCCCCAGTAACAAAGTCTTTGTTGCCTGGAAAACCACCTCAAATCAGGAGCAACGCCACTCAAGTCAACAGTATACACCAGTATAAAACCAGTTCAAGTTGGATGATTGCCAAGCTCTTTATCAGTTGCCACGAGAAAGGGGAGCACGGAAAGGAAACTACAGTGTGGCTCTGCAGGTGCCAGCTGTGCGACACCGGAGTTTACAGGGACCTTTCCGCGGGGGAGTGCGAAGACCTGCCGGGAAAAGGGAAAAGCGAAAAGACATTTGGAGTAAGCGGACCGGGAGCCGGCAGGCTGGGCAGCCCCCGCCCCAGCAAACAGCACTGTGCATTGTTCATCACCACAATATTTAGATTTCTCCTAAAAATCACAAATACAGAGGTGCCCAGCGCAGACTGACAGAGGTTTTAGCAGAAGAATGCTTCCACTGCGGTGGTGTTAGCAACCACAGCACGCGTCCCCGTGCCGGCTGAGGGTTCCCATTCCCACGTGGCACAGAAACAGACCTCCCGGCCACGGTCCTCGGCGGTGTTCGAGCGCTCGGGAACTGTGCCCGCATCCCAGCAGCCATCCCTCCACCGCCGGCACTAGTGCCCCGCGCCCAGGAACCAAGCAAAGCGGGAGAGCAAAGGGCTGCCCCAACAGGACAAATTCAGAAGAGTCCATTCAAACTGTCAGAGAATTATCCTAAAGCGTGGCTGCAAACTGCTGTGGCTTGTGGGAGGCGTTATTGCGCAACAGCACACTTGTCAAAAGTTGTTTGTCGCTTGCCGTACACTTACACACGCATTGATCTGCGTGCGTAGTAGGAACATCACCGGTCTTATTTCCAGTTGAAATTACCACTTCTCTTAAAACCCCAAAAATGTCAGGGCCGTTCAGGCCCAGGCGCTGCGAGGGCGCTGCCAGGCTGCCCGGCTCACAGCTCCGGTTCAGGTCCGCAGAGCGCGCCTGGGCCAGCGGCCACTGCACAAACCGCTGGGGTGTGACGAGCAGGACCTTCTAGAAACATCAGGGTTTCCAACACTCCTCATCAGAGCATTACGCAGCTTATTTCTTTAACTGGGTGCCTCCGAAGTTGTTTTATAAGCCAACTATTTCTTAAACCAAGTGGAACCAGTATTTTCACTAAGATTGGCAAAAACAATCAGAGACAGGAATGAGATTTTCCTGTAACCGAGGGGCAGGCAGAAGAGAGAGGGACTTTTAAGTTCTAAAGACTCAAATTAAAAGTTAAACTTGAAAGCGCCACACAGCCCAGTGGGTTTCACAGAAGTGTGTGGCTATTTGCAAAGTGTCTCTGCACACTACCTAAGCCCCATGGCGTGAGTTAAGAAGGGAGTGTTGAAATTTCCATGCTTTTTTTGGCTTATATTAGACCCTTTAAAACTGTTGTAACCATGTTTTGTACGTGAATACATACAAATGACTACAAGCTCCAACATTGTCCCATATGTTAAACAACTCACAAATATTTCCCAATATTAAAAGACAAGGCATATTTTAGGGACGTATATTAGAGCTGAAGAATGATATATCGCAGTTACAGCTCCATGTTTTTTTTGGCTCACGTTCAATCCTTTAAAGCAAAGCATTTGGTTAGTTCATTGACAACTGCAGAAGAAGGGTGTGATCTTGGCCAAGCATAAGCATTACTAATATTTTTACATCATATATTTACTTTAACCAAACTCATTTATCAACCGTAATTAAAGAAAGTAGCTATCATTCACTTACAAATAATTATAGCCTCTCTTCATACTGCTATGGTGTTTGCTGCTAAGCTAAATGATTATTTGGGGGCGTCAAAACTTTCTATCATGGGGTGTGGGGTGGAAGGAGGGTCCTTGCCAAATGCCCCGGGCAAAATCTCCCTCCTCTAAAGCAGAATAAGGCTGCAACTACCCTCGCCTGAAATCCAGGAGTTCGCAGCTCACAGGTCCCAGCAGGCAGCGATCCATCGCGCTCCAGAACAAACAATGGCTTCAGTGTCCCTCACCAGTTATTTATCTGTTCCCTTTTGTGAACATGTATTTATCATAGTTTCAGAAATCCTTTTCTACTTTAAGAGTCCTGTTCAGAGCGTGTCCTGACTTTCTCTGCCAACTGGCCACTTCTTTGAAAAGGAAAGGCTGAGCGTTAGGAAACAACCATTTACCTCTTTCAGCAAATATTGCAGTTACTGCATCAAAAGTCATACCCCTCTCCCAGGAAAAAAACCACAGTCTGTTCAGTAAACATCATCGGTGTACGTTTTTGAAATTGCATGATAGCTTAAAAAAAATAAAATAAAAATCCACATTCCCACCCTTATGCCGAGTACAATCAATCCCCCAAATAAGGATGAGGGATTTAAACCCTCAGAATTTTATTTCCGGTTCAATTATTCCACTTTCAACATCACGGTCAAGTCAGGAAATTCGATTTCTTACTTTGTATTCTGGAATTGACAAAGGGAGGAGAGAGATTGTCATGCGACCCAAGGTCTCTGCTCGCCATATGATCATAGTGAGTCCCATCTCCATAGTTCTGTTAACAAATTGGGAAAAAACACAATTTTACAAGTTTAAACAGCATTTTTCAAAGCCTACAGGTCCATATTTCCCGTCACAGTTCTAAGACAGCTATAAGAAATATTGTTCCCTTTATTGTTTCCCCCTATTGATTCTGCTGGAAGTGATGTGTTCCAGAACATTTTTAAAGCTGTTTCAAATTTTTATTTCATTAGTAATTGACTTCGGTTTGCTGTGTGGATAATCCTGAATGGGCGACTGAGATGGGGTTCCTGGAATTTCGTGCTGTGCAATTCAGCATAAAGCCCTCTCTTAGCGTAAAAGTCTTCTTGCCCATAACACATACAAAACCAGCAAAGAAATACTTCTTTTAACATTTTGCTTTTTAAATCTATTTTTATGTAGAAATTTGCCATCTTAATCACCTCACTGCTATATACGTGTACTGGACTATAAAAAAAAAAAAATTTGGAATTTTTTTACAGTGGGTGTGGAAAGTTATTTCTCACTGAAAAAACAACCCTGCATAGCGCTCATCCTTCGTGCATGCAATTCCGTGCGTGACTAGTGAGCGGCAGCGACCCCCTCCTGCCCCCCGCTGCCTTCTTACCCCTCAGCACTTCTCCGGGTGTCAACAGCACCAGACGCTACCCAAGGAGCCCAGGACATATAAACACCTTGCCAGGATCGGGCCCTGAATTTTCTAAACAGCCTTGGTGTAACCTTCTGCTTTCAGTCACTCGATTAGCAAAATCTTAAATTTAACTACAAATATTGGCCGAGTGCAGCAGTTACGTAATGTTTTGTTTCTTTGGTTCAGAACTCACGAGAAACTAATTCTCTCGACGTGGAAATACCATCGTCATTTTACAAAGAAGGAACGGGAGAGAGGTCAGGCTGTTTGCAGAATAACACTGCGAGTTAATGCACAGCCTCGATTGAAACTCCAGAATTCTTCCCAGGCTCGTGCTCTTTTCTTTATATCTCAA
Source organism: Ibidorhyncha struthersii (assembly GCA_013398815.1). NCBI lineage: Eukaryota > Metazoa > Chordata > Aves > Charadriiformes > Charadriidae > Ibidorhyncha > Ibidorhyncha struthersii. Next base: position 78,383 of record VZSZ01000024.1, on the reverse strand, counting down.
AACTTAATTGTACACTCACATTCAAGTTTTTGCATGCATAAATAATTGTGTGTGCAAATTTAGAATTTACTTTTCAAAACATTTTTCCCTCGGAAGCAATACAAGTGTCAAGTAAAAAAAAAGGGATAAAAATAAAACTGACAGATGTGAGCAGTAATGACGTAATGGATGCTAAGCGGGACAGAATAAGAAAAGGTGTCGGGCTTCCCTCCCTCCCTCGGTGGCAGGGCCGGGGTCCCCCCGCCATGCCGTAAATAGGGGACCCCCCTGGGCTGCCCGCAATGTGGTGCAGCGCCGCGGACATCCCCCCAAAACCTCCGCTGGCATAATGTCTGCCGAAAGCAGGACCTGCCCCGAGGGGAAAGGAGGGACCAAGGATGAACAGGGCAACCGCGTTTCTCCTCGCCAGCCAGACACTTGAGGGCACGGAGCTCCCGGCAGCGCTGCTCCCAAGCCCTGATCCTTCACGTTAATTAGAAAACAATTAAAAAGCAATTTAAACAAACTGTTTAAATAAGGGCATAAGTAAGAGCGAAGCCACTTTTTGCCCGGCATAAGTGTACTTCACGCGTTAGCGGGAAGTAAACAGAAATAATCATGTCGGTAGTGAAGCACAAGCCGTGCCCAGCCCCGAGGACGGGCAAAGGCGCGATGCTCCGGCCAGGGAGCGGGGCTGCCGGGGTGGCTCCCAGGACCATCGGCAGGGCTGCCCGCAGCGTGCTGCCCAGCTCGGGGGCACACCGCACAGCCGCTCTGCTGGACATAGCATCTCTTCCCGACCGCAGTAAGCGGCATCCCCATCCTGAGGTGTCTAAAGAATTTGGATAACTCTCCACGGCCACAATGGAAAAGACTGCCTCCAGCTGTCTCGTAAATCTCAGCAAAGTCTCGCCGTGCCAGATTGCGGCTTGGTGTCTGCGTTCCCCAGAGGGGGACCCTGCTCGTACATGGGGAGCCCAGGAGACGGCCGTGCCCCATCCTCAGCAGTGTCCGGAGCAGAGGTGGGCAGCAGCTGGCAGCCAGGCTGCCCCCCCGGAGCTCGGATGGGGCCAGCAGTCGGGGGGACGTGCTGAAGCACCCGGCTGCCAGCCCCTGCCCGAGGAAAAGGGTTTGAAACCCCCCCACGGGAGGCACAGAGCAGCCGAGGCGCGCTGCAGGGTGGGCAGCCCTGGCACAGTGGGACAGTCCTGGTGGCCACCGTCCAGCATCGCTGCCCCGAGCTCAGGCCCTGGGGTGGCTGTGGATGGCCTCGGAGCGGCCGGCAAGCGCCCGCACGGGGACGAGCGCTGCCCGTGGCGGGGGCGCTGGCCCTCTCCTCAGGTTTGGTGACACCCTCAAGCCCTAAAAATCCAACCGTGGAAAATGAAACACTCAGCAACATCATCTCTGCTCCACCTGCACTCTCGGTGGGAGCAGTGACTGATACGGTGTAGCAAGGAAAAATGGTTAATTAATATTCTCGCTACCTGTTAGAAGTAGCAGAGCAGGTATCAAGTTCAATCACAGGATCAAGTTAGAATGTTTAAAAAAAAAAAAAAAAAGAAAAAAGCAATTTTAAGAGAAGACAGGCTACAGCCAACTTTGCATGCCCCTTTTTCCACACAATCAGGTGTAAAACTCGTATTTAAGATTGTAAATTTACATATGCAGTAAGTCTGGTTTGGGGAAAAAGATTAGATATACTTACCCTGGATGGACTAGGATGTCCTGTATTCCCCCAGGACCCTGAGCTAGTTCTGTCTTCTACATCTAGGGACAAAAAAGTTCTTTAGGCTTTATTGCAATAATTCTTTCCTTTTGTATAGGCACTTTTAAATTAATGTTTCAAATTAATCTCCTGTTGCCTTTAATTAAGAATCAGGCACAGGGCTACTACGATGGTAGTGGCTTCTGACCCACTGCTTAAATTAACTCATTTAAATTCACAGCAGAAATGAACCGGACCCTCAGGAACCTGAGGTTTGAGCATAAAAATTACTTCAGCGGCTCAGTGTTTCCTGACACTTTAAAAAGTGGCTGCGCTGTACCCGTTAAAAGCCTATCAAGATCGCCAGCACAAAAACAGGTATTATCAAGCAGTACAAATAAAACACGATAAAGCAGACAAAACCTACAAGTTAAAGCGAGGCATGTTTGGGGTAGACGTACGTCTCACCACCTCATCTAGGCTTCTGCTGCAGAAAAGCATTTACGCACATATTTGCATCTTGAGAAGAGAAAAGCACATTCCTGAAGTCAAGCACAGAGCAGGTATTTCTGTTTTTTCCTCTAAAGTTTGATAGAAAATCCATCACAACCATTGGGTGGGAGACAGGTAATTCAGTCCATTTCAGGGTGGTTTTGACCCTTTTCCCCCTCCGTTTGAGAGCGCCTCTCTAGGAATAACATGTCCCATTGCATACGGGCTAGGATGATGTCAAACCTGCCACGTAGGGTATACGGACCAAGGAACCAGGACTTCTACAAGTTCCTCTTAACTTTGCAACAAAACACAGAAAATGGCAGGCTGAGACATTTCTCGTGTGCATTTTATCTACCGTAGATGACACCAAGCTGAGTGCTGCGGTTGACACGCCCGAGGGACAGGATGCCACCCAGAGGGACCCGGACAGGCTGGAGAAGCGGGCGCGTGTGAACCTCATGAGGTTCAACGAGGCCAAGTGCAGGGTCCTGCACGGGGGTCAGGGCAACCCCCGGTATCCACACAGGCTGGGCGGAGAATGGATGGGGAGCAGCCGTGAGGAGAACGACTTGCGGCTACTGGTGGATGAGAAGCTCACCATGAGCCGGCAATGAGCGCCGGCAGCCCAGAAAGCCCCCCGCATCCCGGGCTGCACCCCCAGCAGCGTGGCCAGCAGGGCGAGGGGGGGGATTCTGCCCCTCTGCTCCGCTCTGGGGAGACCCCACCTGGAATATCGTGTCCAGCTCAGGTGCCACCAACGTCAGAAGGACATGGAGGTGTTAGAGCAGGGCCAGAGGAGGCCCCGGAGATGCTGTGAGGGCTGGAGCCCCTCTGCTGTGAGGACAGGCTGGGAGAGTTGGGGGGGGTCAGCCTGGAGAAGAGAAGGCTCTGGGGAGACCTCAGAGCCCCTTCCAGTGCCTAAAGGGGCTCCAGGAGAGCTGGGGAGGGACTCTGGATCAGGGAGGGGAGCCACGGGACCAGGGGGAATGGCTTTAAACTGAAAGAGGGGAAAGTCAGACTACATAAAAGGAAGAAATTCTTGGCTGTGAGGGAGGTGAGCCCCTGGTGCAGGTTGCCCCGAGAAGCTGTGGCTGCCCCATCCCTGGAGGTGTTCAAGGCCAGGTTGGACGGGGCTGGGAGCAACCTGGGCTGGGGGGAGGTGTCTCTGCTTACTGCAAGGAGGTGGGACTCCCTCCCAACCTGAACTGTTCTGTAATTCTGCGACCAAAGGGACAGCTTGATAGTCACCCCAGGAAGGTAAGGCGAGCTTCACTAGTCGGCCACTGCAGCGTGCTCCCAGATCCCTGGATGCAAGGCACTAGCTGGACTGCAAGGCTACATTTCCCTTAACAAAAATCAGGTAATAAACACATTTTGCATATGAATGCTCTCCACCTTTCACGATTTCCAATATTTCTTCTCTGATGCAACTATTTTTATTCCACTTTCCCCAAGTCTTTCCCAGTCTTGTCAGTTAACCCAGTCTATTGTTATTAAAACTTCCTTGTGACACTGAATGTTCTTTCAAACGTGGNAAACCCCAAAAAAACAACAACCAACCAACACAACACACAACAAACCACAAACAAAAAGACCCAAACAGTAACTTCTTCCAAAGACACCCCAGCTGCATGGGCTGTCCCTCTTGGGTACCCCTAAGCAGTGATGTTCACCTCCGTCCCGGCCACACTACTGCCGAGGTTGCACCAAGGCTCAGGAGAAGTCCACCAACTCAACTCCGCTGACACTGAAAGCAGAAGACCCTCTGCAGTGTGCTCAAGTACGCTGGGATAAGCTCGCAGGACCGCTGCCATCATGAAACCTTTACGAAAATGAGTTGGGAGTCTCCCGAGACTTTCCACTTGGCTAAAAACTTAATGGATAAACATAACACCCTTTCAGTGAGGCACTTGCGCGCAGGTTTAATGGGAGCCTGTGAATAATTCCACTGAAATCATGGTTCACTCTCATGTTAATTCAAGTAAATGAGATCACTCATGCTTAACGTTAAGCACATCCTTTAGTACATTGATGGACTGGACCATGCTGCTTAAATCCATTACTTTTTTACTTACAGTATGTTAAATATCAGGAAATGTGATTGACATTGATCTATAACAGTATTATTGCACATTTCAGTGCTATTTTCCAACTTACTCCTGTGTACCCACTAGCATCCTAATGAAATAATACCATCGCTCGCCTTTTGCCATGCACAAACAGCAGCTTTAATCTAACTAGAAAAATACGTATTTGGCCTTGCTGGCTAGAGAAACTTTCTCAGAGTGCTGCCGGAGACTGCGCGCATGAGCAGCTCCCATTCCACCTGTGCGTTGGGTCATCCAGACTTCTAGGATCGGTGGGAACTTCATTTGTCTGAGAAACAGATACGGTCATTAGCACTTTTAAAATACGGGTGCTGTGACCAAATCTGGTTGATTTCCAAGATTAATAAAACCAACAAAAACCCCCACATATTTCTGTAGTTTAATACTTTCCCCCAATTACAATTCCTATTATCTCAATAACAGATGAATGTGTTAATAGCACAAGACACTCTTAGGTAAATATTTAATTAAGCTCCAGAAAAAGAAAGAAAGTGTGTATCATTTACCTGACAGATCAGATCAACCATTCTATTAGGTTAATTAGGCATATTTTTAAAAATCATTTGTGTTATGTAACAGGCAATTAACTCTGTAGAGCCCCGATCCATCGCCTGCTAAAAATCAGTGGATATCGTGCCATTGACGTTGATGGGCATGGTCCCACCCTCGAGCACAGCTTCCAAAACCCACCAGCGAGCGGAAGAGCTCAGCCCTCAGGAGCAGCACCTGGGGGACCGGGAGACAGCTGCGAGCCCACCTCCAGGTGGGTGATAAAGCCAACGCCTGCAGCCGGGCTTCAGCCCCGTCCCGCGCTCAGCTCCCCGGTGCCGACCCATGAGCCCGCTCGTCCAGCCCTGTGTGAAAGGGACGGTAAAAGACAGAGCAACAGCAGCGAAGGGCTCCGCGCGGGGCTACCTGGGGAGCTCTGCCTGCCGTAGCCAGGCGGCATTATTCACACAGCTCCCCGTTCGAAACGTCATTTATCAACATACTTATTTTCTGTAGAAGTTAGCTAATCTAAAGTAAAACACGTTGTGAAGGCCCCTTACGCTGGCTCACGGCCAGCGGTAGCAGCAAGATTTACACACCAATAAAGACTGCTATACTGTACATTTTCATTTATATTTTAAGAACATAGATGCCATGGTCTTGGGCATTCTAATGCATCACCTAAAATAAAACACTTCAGGGCTGAGTTTCCAGCAGTAACTCTTCTTTTGCACTTAGCGCCCCGGAAGGACAGCACAGAGGGAAGGGGACATCCCCACACCAGCTCAGGCGAGGGGTGCACTCGGCTACTGAGCTCTTCCCATTGGGAGCCCACCACCCAGCCCCAGCCAAGGGTCTTCTGTCACCCCTGCCACAGATGCTGGGCTGATACGTGCCATTTAACCTGTCCACAGGGCCTCTTTTCTGTCACGTTCTTCAAAACCTGGTTTTTCAGGGCACAGGGAAGGGGTACCATGCTCCCAGAGCTGCCCAGCACTTTCCAGCAGCACATGGCAATACCAGCTTCAAGGCCAACTGCTGGTTGGTCCCAGTGACGTGACAGTAACTGTAAGCACATAAATAGTTCAACGTATGTTTTTGTGGTGAGCTGAATTCCTGGCCGGCTGTCCTTTCTGGTTCTCTTTGTTGCATTATCCCTGCTTCTCCCCCGAGCCAAGCATGCCACTGACCAGAGGGCACTGTCAGACGCTTAAAATAACGCGGGAACACCACAGACCTCAGGGCTGGGGTATTCCCCGCCTCTGCAAACATCCCAGACCAAGTCCCTGGGCACACCCAAGACTAATCCAGAAAGCTCTGCCTGGGCAGGGGGAAGCACCACTGAGCAGGAAGGACACTCCTGGGCAGGGAAGGGACAGTTTTGGGGATGCATCGGGGGAAGACAGACATTAAAGGCAGGCAGAGATCATTCTATGTACCCGGGCATACTATATCGGGTAGAGATTAGGAGACTAACCTCACAGAATAATTCTGCAAGATTTGCCCAGGCTCCAAAACATTTAGCCATCTCAATTTTGGCTGAAAACTCCTTGCCCTTTACCCCGCTTTAATCTGAGCCCATGTAACACTCAAGGTCTTCCACCAAAGTTAAAAGTTCTGGACTCTGGTCAGAAAATGACAAGCAATGGCTCTTGTACCTTATCTTCAGGGGTCGCATCTTAGCTTTCGACCAATTTTCTTTGTATTTATACTTAAATGTGCAAACTACACTATATTACTCTGCAAAACATCAATGAGAAGGCTTAATTAAGTAACACTGACAGATAAATCCATTTCTTTCGCAGTAATCAAATCAAAGCAGGTTGACATAACACAGGAACTTAATACAGTTATTCCCTTGTAATTGGAAAAAGGCCCTTTACTTCTCATTAAAGCAATCTTCTGGGTATTGGCATAATAAGAAGGCTCAGGGCTTTAATACTGCCCTATAAAAGCCCCAAGATACAGACCCCTTAAGCAAACATGCCAGATTATCTAATTCCTTGATCACAGTGGAACATGTAGTTATTGTTTTAAACTACTAATTCTTTATCTCAGCTACAGACAAAAAGATGGAACTCAGTCTAAAACACGTATCACGAAGCTCTATAAAAATGCAAGCTCTAGCTGGGGAAAAAAAAGATGCATGTTCAGAAATACCCTAGACCTTCAGCTGGGAAATTGAGAGCTTAGCAAGATTCTTCTTGAACATAAACAGTTATAAAGAGCAAATAATAAAATACAGTTTTATTGCAGTTGTGAATTTGCTGGGAAACATTTTTTCAGTGGGAGCGGAGATGGCCAAAGCCTTCCCGCTGTTGCTGCGTCAGTACCACAGCTGCGTCCCACTGCCCCGCTACCACCACGCAGGAGGCAGCGACTGCCCACAAACCCTCGGAGAGGCACCCCATCTCCTGCGGCCTGTGAGCAGCTTGGGAGTGTCACCGGAGCGGGTTCAGCGCCCGCGTGATGGGTTACGCCGTGCACGGAGCTCTCGGCCGTTGCGCGCGCCTGTGGCCATGAAGGGGTTATGTGGTGGGTACAACACTGGAGTGCTCGATGAACAAACGGGCCTCTGCACCTTGCCCGCATGCTCCTTGTCTCTTTTCATGGTGTTAACAAGGGTTCTCTTCGCGTGGGCCAGTGAGCTCTCGGCAGCCAAAAGCCAGTAACCTCCGGCCCCCTCGAACCAGCCCTCAAAGCAACAGCGCTTCTCCCTCAGCAGAAAAGAGGAAACCTCACTAATTACTACCTAGTTAATCTGGCCTAGTTTACTAATAATTTAGTATGACAGATATTGCAAGAAGGTTTGTAAGCTCCTAAACCTAATTCCGGAAATTTATTATGTACCCTGTAAGTACTGCCACTTAGGTAATTAGGACAGTGAAACCCTAATGACACCAAAGTCAATGCAAAATTCTCCAGTGACTTATTCTCAGAGCTTGGATTTATCCCAGAGTGCATCAACTTGAACACATATGTAATTTTCTCCAGAATCTGGCTCCTGTAAATTAACCTCACTTAATCACAAGCATTAGGCAATGTGACATTACAAAAAGCAAATCGTCACGGACAGATGCGGTCAGTTTTTCAGAACGCGATTCTGTCCTGGTTTGAGCGACACAGGATTAGTTTCTCTTTCTGTAATTTTACTTTTCAGTGAGGCCTCTTCTAACGCTTGGAAAAACTGCATTTTTAGAAGACTCTAGTGTCTGAACTTGTGAAAATGTTTACTTTATTATTTACTTTAATATTCACTATATTATCCCATGCCAGCTATGGTGTGTGGGTTGAGGTCTCGGTGTTTGAGCTCACCAGGTGCAGGGACGCAGAGGAGCGAGACCCGGGCACTTGACCCGGGCTGGCCAACAGGGTTAGTTCATACCATGAATGGCACAGCCAAGACAAATTAGAAAGTTTGCAGCAAAGTTCTCTCTCTCCCGTGATGGCTGTGACCTTGAGAACTGCTCGCCCCGGTGCCGGAGCCCTTCGCTTCCTCCCGAAGCTGCAGCGCTCGCAGTGTCCCACGTTGGCTGTGCACTGCTGGGAGTGCACAGCTTCTACGGATAGAATGGGCTGAGGATAACCCTTGTACATTTCATATTGGTATCGGGATCAATATTGGTTCTTTAGTATTGTTAATGTTAATTATTTAGCCTTATTCTATTAAATCTGTTTATATTTCAACCCTCGGGTTTCCTTATTTTTCCCCAATTCACCTTCCCAGGTGGGGAGGGGTCACCGGGCGAGAGAATAATTGTCTAAACAACAAATTGTGGGTTCTTCAAACCAGAACAGATTCATACACAATTAATACAGCATGATTTAAATAACATAACTAAAGCTTCATTCAGCATCTCAGAAATTCTTTCTAAGAGAAGTAAAACTGGCATTTAAATGGAGTCAAACCGTTCTGAGCATTTTAAGCAAAGAACCTGGGAAAAGCATATTCAACTGAATCTAGACAAGATGTTCAGTGCTGCAGACTGAGTGTAGCTGGATTCGAATCCTGTTACTTCTGTTAACGATCTGGGGAAAAACAGAATTACTACCCACGTTGATTACAGCCCTGTGTCGGAAGGCACTGCAACTTCAGAGAGGCCACTGATGCTCAAAGATGCAGGGAGAAATCCAGAGCACTGATTTTGGGGGCCAAAAAGCTGCATTTATGCAGTGGAATGAGTTCCGGAAAGCTGCCAGTCGAGCCTAGAAGTCCTTTTCAGCAGCCTGCAAAGTTCTGCTTCTTGCACCGAGGTTCCCTTGACACATAAAGGAAGCAGGGATGCCTTGGGAGCCCCCGAGCAGCGCATGAGGCTCCAAGCCCCTCCGGCAGCGAGGCTGAGAGATGCTCACGCTCTGCCCAGACCTCCTGGTGCTCCCCATCTGCACGACTCCAGTCATGCCCAACAAGTACAGGCAGGACCAAGTCCAGCAGAAGCACGGCAGATACTACGATGGTCCACCACAAACACCGAGGTGTGAGCACTGTAGCCTGCAGGCGATGGCGATTACACCTCCACCACCACCTGTGCTTTAGAGAGGCATCAGCATGATCCTCAGGTGGTGTTAACCAGCTCAGGATCTCAGGTGACTAGAGGTGCTTAATACGCACCTCTCAGCTCCAGAAAAAGAAAGAAGTTCACAATTAGGTGACCTAAAGGGCAACTTACTGCCTAATATAGGTAATTTCAAATTATTTTTGTGGTAGGCCACTAGCTCTGACACACTGCGTGAGGCTCTCAGGCCAACATCTACTTTATTCTAAGGGGCTGCGATGCATGAACTGGAGGCACCGTATAAGGCTCCTTGACCTTGGTCATAACACCCAGTTCCTTGAACTTGCTTTGCTAAAAGTTTCATTGAATCCCTTGAGGTGCTCCCAAACAGAGACTTTAGAATTGGAAAATTAGTATTTTTTTTTTTTCCTGGAAAAACACACAAACCCAAAAGAAAACCAAAACAAACTCCTCTTTGCAGGAATAATCCAAACAAATACTTGGGAAATCATCCAAGATTGTAGCAATAACACACAGGACAATAAACTAGATTATTCCAGAATATAATTTTGTTTGAACTTCCCACTATCGCCAATAACAAATTTGGGCACGCACATAAAATCTTAAAATCACAGGCCAGGAAATTATATTCTCCTGCTTTACTCTGGCAAACAGCAACATGGATATCACAGGCATTTTGCTCAGAGCGAGAGAGAGTGGGCCAGAAAAAGAAGAAAGGGAAGACTCAAACTAGCAAAAGTAACCAAGAACTTAACTGTTTCAAAAAAAAAAAAAAAAAAAAAGGTGCCATTTGAAAGATGACACATATGAAAAACCCATATAAGAAGTAGCACGCACCAGACACAGTAACAGTAGTTGAGCAACTAGGTGAGATAACAGAAGAAAAAAAAGAGCACAGTGGTGGATCTCATTAGTTTTGTAGCAAATGTGATTAGGAATGTTGATTTCTCATCTGTTCATACATACATGCTGCTTATCCAGGCATCATACGGGAGTAAGATTTCCACCGGAGCAATGAGAGCGGGAGGTTGGGATTTGCCCCAGGAGAGCGTTTCTGGTTCCCACCACCAGTCTGAGCAGCATTTTGAGCAATTTTGTGGGAAAACAGGCATTCAGCTCACATTGTACTCAATCGGGTATTATTTAGGGGAGGACTGAGGATGTCTATTAAAGCACACAGCTCACACCCCAGCCCTTCCACATAAAACCAGAGCACACTCACCACCTCTTGCCATCCGATAATGACGCTTTCTAGAGCATGGAGGTGTTTCACGGTGCACTCCATAACCTAAACTTCGCTCCACCCTCTCAACGCCATCATCCCAGCACGTGTGCAAATACACAAATGAAATAACGTGACCACTACACTCACAGTAAACGGGAGGAGCATACATCTATATGTATACACACACGAGTTTTTTTAGGTGTTCAAATAGTAAAGTGAGCAGAAAGGGCAAATTCAGTTTTCATCGGCTAAACCTCCTTGCTATGGAAAGACAGGGATGAAATTCTACTTCTGGGGAGTTTTCCATTTGATTTCAATTAAGACTAAAACATTGCATTCAGTATTTGTGTTCCCTTAATTCAGAATAAACAGTATTTCACATTCAGAACAGCAACAATCAAAATCACGGCATTTACCAAGTGTCATAATACAGGTGCTGAGGGAGCAGCCTGTGCTCACCAGCGTGCCTGTGAAAAATCTGGCCTTTCCCTAGCAGCTTCAGAGCAAGAAATACAGAATTGTTTCTCTTAACTTTTCTTTAACTCAGTTCTAGGCCATATTCTTTTACGGGACCTGAATAAACTACGTATCAAGCCAAAGATAAGTCCTGAAGAATGGTTATTTCATATGTGTAAGTGTAAAATAACATTTATTGATAAAATTGTCTTTGCAGCTCTGAAATAGAATTGCATTACTGTAACTCAAAAATACTGCAAACTTGGAAAATATTTTAACATACAAAGGCATAAAAATGCTTAAGTTGAGGACTTTTTACTTTTTGTGAATAACTAGATATATTTCAGAGAAGCCAAGTGTTGTGCTCCTGAATTTACTTATAGAGCACAAGGGATCAGCTGCAGAAAACCAGAGAGAAAGGAAAATCTTCCCAACATTCGTTGGCGAACTCAAAGTAAAATTATTTAAGATGACTTTCCAAAGCGGAAAGGTTAATATACTGTAGTCAAGATTAATACATTTGCTTAACCTCCCCGAAAATGCTGTAATGTGTTTGCATTGGGACAAGATGCCAAGGAAAATGGTGGTTCCTTCCCAGCACTTGACTCTTGCACACAAAGAGCGGGCGGCTGCTGGACACCGTGCTGGTGTCGGGCAAGACTTTCTGCTGCAGCACAAGGGTGGCTGATGGCCGGCCAGAGCGGGTGGCCCGGCAGTCCCTGACCCCCAGAAGTCTGCCAGCCTTCCCACCCTGCACACGCATCTCCCCATCCACCCCTGCTGGCTGCAATTCGGAGACGGCTACAGAACGCCTTGCTTCTCCAGGAGTGAAGAGCTGATGAAGAGGTAAGCTGGAGGAAGCTTAAGAAGGTCCAAGCCCTTGTCCACCAGAAGGGCTGGTCTGGCAAGGGCTTCGGTCCATCGTTTCATTTGTACCATCACAAAATCAGGGTAAGATGTTGTTACGCACTGTGCTCCCCCCAGCAGACTATCAGAGGCCACAGAAGGCACCGGAGTGACTGCAAAGGAAAACCCAGCTGTCAACCCGCTATGGGAATACAGCCCAGGAGCATGGAGAAGGGTAACTAAGCCAGCTAAGAGGAGCAGGAGTGACAACCGAGGAGGGCGGCGGGGGGTAGCCCACGCTTACCAGGGAAAGGGTCTTCACAGCTATGAAAATCCCTCCCTGGACTGGCTTTTACAGTACCAATTTGGGTGACAGAGGAGCACAAAAGGATGCACCCCACCCTTGTCAGCAGCAGATGACGAGCAATTTGCGTGAAAGGAAAAGCCAGACCCTGTTTTCTACCGCATGAGTTCAAAAAAGCTGACGGCTGTTCTGTTCCCGGGACATGGGGGGCTCCCTCCCGGGCCCGGACGGGCTCTGGGTTAGTGGAGCGGGCTCGTGACACGGGCTGAGCCCCGAGCGCTCCTCAGCACTCAGGTCTTTGAAGAAAGTTGTTTGGAAAAAAGAGATAAACGGAAAGGGTGTGGATTACAAAACATCAGCCGCTTTTTTAATAGTTTTAACACAGGGAATCAGAGATACTCTTACATGCTAAAAAATATTAAAAAAAAAATACAAAAATACAAAAACCATGCCAAAATAGTGAATGTGTGTGGCAAGCAGTGGTCTGTTTTCAAAACAGGCATTTCACCTCCGCAGTAGTTTAGCCAGTATATCTTTACCTGCATCAGTAAAGCCTTTTATGCCAACCCTGAGTATTTCCCCAGAAAAGACTGCCAACTGTGTTGATTCGCTGACACGATCCAAAATACACGGAATAGCAAATGGAAAGAGACAAACATCTTCAGATTTGAATTTTATCTTCAATGGAAAAACCCACAGTATATTAAAGAGTATATTAGCCAGTGAAAGTAATTTTATATGGGATTCAGCAGTCAAAATATCCTCAAATGAGAAGGAAAAGGACCAAGATCTCTACACAGAAGAGACTTTCTGTACGCACGCCATACCGACACATGATTAGCATTTCTCATTGTAGGAATTACAGTTGTGTCAAAAATGAGAAGGGTGGGAAAAATCCTAGACTCTAATTATGATTATCGTACTCAGACAAGTATGATAAACAGACACTTCGGGATCGCTATTTCCTCTTTGTGCTCTGAAGCACCTTACAAACAGTACATCAGAAACTGCTAATACAAATTAAGTTGAACACACTTGTTTTGTGGATTGAGACCTTTTCTGCTGTTTTGTTTTTCAAAAGGACTTTTTCTTCTCAGAGTATTACACTTTAAGAACTAAATAAAAACGAGCTCAACAAAAAATGACAAAACACAGAAGAAGGATTAAAGAGCTGTACATCAAGGGAAGAATAAGTTGGTAACCTGGACATTTGGTAAGCTAAAGGATTGGCAAATTTAAAATGCATACCCATTGATGCAATCTTTTTTGAAGATTTTGCTCTAAATATCATCAGGATATGATTAGAAAAAATAGATGGGGACGTGATCTGGAAGAAGGGCAGTATGAAGCTTGAAGGTGACAGAAGCTGTCAAGGACTGACTTCGAGAGAAAGGAGATGGAGTCGGGAACAAAAGCACAGACTGAGACGGGCCATGGAAACCAGCGAGGAAAACTTAAATATGACATGGGAAACAGCGGGGAGACAATAAAGGGATTGATGAGGAATCGAACGTGGGTTTAGTATCAGACAATAGAAGGGATGTTGACAGACTGCAGGCACAGGGTGGGGAGAAGTTGCACCAAGTTCAGGCAACAGTTTGGGCTTGAAGAAGAGAAGAGGAATAGGCAAACTGAATCCACGCACCTCCAGCACGCGGGAAGTTGCATGTAATTATCCCTTCTGTGACAGCAACGTAAAGAAAGCATGGATTCAAACTGGGGAATTTCTACTACTTATTTGATAAACAATTTACTACTGGTTTGCTCAAGGGATTAGATACAAAGCTTTAGGTTGTTTTTTTTTTTTTTTCAAAGAAGTAGGAGCAGCTGCCAGATATATACAATACACTTCAATCCCTTCTGTTAAAGCCACAAATAATTGGAAAATTCATTTGAATCAGATGGTCATTTTATTTTCTGCCTGAATTTCCAAAGTCTATACAAATATCCACGGACAGTCTGAGGCACCACTTGACAGCATTTGCTATAAAACGTCAACAGTGTAAACAAATCTAAACTGTTCTCAATCTTAATATTCATAACAAAGAATTGCATTGTCCTGCCGTCGGGTGAGGTCATAAAACCTCACATTGTGTTTAGGAGAGTTACATAAGCTATTTTCTAACACACTTCTGACATAGACTTTGTGCTTGCAAGGACAGATGACTTTCACATATCCATTCCATTTGTGTAACTTCAGCATTTAACCAGTTTTTAGCAGGTCTGCTGGAACTATAAGCAGATAGTAAGAAAAAGGTTAAGCTTCTAGTTATATCGCCCTTTCCAGCTTGTCAGGTTGCTGAAGGTCTGGTTTTGTTCTGGTTTTGGATAGTTTGGGGGTAAGGAGTGCTGCGGGAGAAGGGTTTCCTGAGCAAAATGGGTCTCTCTTGCATTCATTTTAACCTCAGAGGAGGTAGAGGTTAGTAGGAAAGCATCTGTTTCTCAGGACTCTTTCAGTTATAAAATGAATGTGGTTTATAAGCTGTGGTTATCCAATTAGCTTACTGTATATTCAGAGGTAGTCCATATATAATGTTAAAGTACTTTTTACTTGAACCCAGTAACACAGAGCACTCCAAAGTTATGATAATTAATCACACTGCTCCAGGCAAAGAGCATATGTTCTACACCATGACTTAAAAGTACTTAAGGGCAGATTTACTTGAAATCTCCTTGTAGTAATAGATTATGAAGGTCTTGGTATGAAGCAAATGGACATTTCAGTTCTGAACTAGTAACCAAAGCCAAAAGGTGACCGATGGTGGAAACTTTGATTAAAACCTACCTAAGGACAGGACACTTAGGATAAGATTGCTAACTAGGAGACAGTCGTGGACTTCTAAGAAGGCTCATTATGTATCCTCATTGTTCTCCATCATTAACTTCTACGCCGCTTTTTCCCCCTTTTCTGCCTGCCCGCTTCTCCCGCGGCAGCACCCTGACACCCTCTGCAGCACACAGCCCCTCCAGCGCTCTCCCAGTTACAGCCCCGCGCAGCCCCAGCCCATCTGGACCCCACAGCATGCCGCGCGCATCTCAAAAGGACCTCAAGCAAGAAGGCCAGAGGGGTTGTATCCATAGCTGGAAACACCATTGTCACATAGACAATGTTGTCTTCTCTTGCAAATAACAGTTACCTCAATTAAACTATACCTCACTCTGCGCCCTGCCCAATCTGCCCACCAAGCTTCCCTGAAGACCGCTGCTTCCCAGGGCTGGTGTGAAACGCTCGGATGCTCTTCTCAGCTACGTAGCACCGAGAAGGGCTAGTGACCCCGAGAGTCAAAGGTTACCTTCTTATTTTAATATTTGCTTTGTTCCTTTTCTGGAAGAAAACTGCATTGAGTTTCTAAATAAATAAATTTTCCTTTTTTTTTTTTTTTGCACGTTTGTGTAGTCTAGGAAAATACAAGTTTTTATAAGGGAAATTGGAACACAGCTAGAACATTCTGATTTTCTAAAAAAAGACACAATCACAGAAGACATACTACAAACAAAACACGCTTACATGTGGAAGAGAAAAATCATTGCAGAAATCCAACTTAGGCACCCAACACCAAATGAATAATTTCATGTTTAATCATCTTCAATGATTTTTTTTTTTGAAAAACACCCAAGTCCACTAGTCTGATATACAGATGACATTTCTTAAGAAGTTACGTATACTTATAACACTCTAAAAATGTGTTATAGGAATGAGATGTTATGCTTACGATGGTAACATTTAGAGATATCACTGTCATACCAGAAAAGGCACTCAAAAGCCCAGGTAACGGAGCAGGTGACGCAGAAGATGTCCCAGCTTCAAAGCCACCCCTCTCCTGCCCCCCGCAAGCCAGGCCTAACACTACCCTTAGGTGGAGAAGCGCTAGCAGGGTGTTTGCCAGAAGGCAAGCGCCCGCAGCAGCCCCGGCTCCAGCCAGGCACAGCAGAGCAGCGCCCGCAGCAGGGGGCTGAGCCGCTTTTTTGCCGGCGCATCAGTAATCCCACGATGCATGCTTTCCTGGGCCACGAAATATTAGGAAACCCTGTGCTGTAGCAATTAAAGCTAGGTAATTCATTCTTAAGGTTTACATCCTTCGCATTATCTCCCTGCGCAAGGACTCCAAATCCTTTCGGCAACGCAGAGACACGCGGAGAGACGTGCAAGCAGCGTGCGAGGACTGCACAGCACGCTGTGCACCGCAGCTGGGCACAACACGGGGCGAGAGCAGGGCACTCGCTCACTCGCTCCTTCCTCCACGCTGCAGAAGAGGACTTTTTCCCACACGTTATTGTGCAGTACGTGGTCCGGTATTGCTGTCAGCAATGCAATGTTTAAAATGTTGGATTTAATTTAACTCTTAATTAACAAAAATAATATATGAGGAGTTTGATTTACAACGAGTGCCCCTCTCACAAATTGCTAAAATAAGCTGAATAATGGTATGGAATAGCATTTAATAATTTGCTACCCAGTTACACTGCATTAGTAATCTCATTAACAGTTGGCAGCAAGGCTGCAATATATCACAACAATCTGGGGAGGGCACCAGGGCTCCCACAAGGCAAAGGAAAAGAACAACCAGGTTAATGCTCTGCTCGTATACATTAAGGAGATTATTTCATGGAATAAGTCAGTCCAACAATTTATAGCATCACGTAGACAACAGCCCATTTAGCACACAGTAGGTGCTCTCATGAAAAACTATCTGCCCTGATTTGAAAAGAAAAAAAAAAAAAATGCCCAAAACTATGTTCTTAAACTTGCTATAGACAATTTCATATTTCAACATAAATATAGAAGAAATTCTTCAGTGGAAACCAGGGGAAGCAGCAGGAAGACGGGCATTTTAAAAAAAATCAGGTAACGTATTTAGGTGCCGAAATATCTCATTCAAAACTTAATCCAGGCACTCTCAGTTTAATCCAGGACTTCTATAAAAGCCAGGATCATGGCATCTGAATTGGACTGGATGAAATCTGACACAGAAGAGGAGCTCAGTCTGGGACAGTTTTATGGAAACTCTAACTGGACTGGAGACCCGACTCTGCAAACCAGCCGTGCAGAAAGAGTGATCGTAAAGGCACTACAAAAATGGAGCTTTTTCCTATGTGTTTGAGTGACAAATAATAAAAAAAAGTTAGTATTTTTTTCCACTTGTCTGTAGTTTTGCTCTGACTAACTGTTAGAGTTGACTAGTAGCTTTGAGGTCATAAAAGTAAATAAATGAAACTCAATTAATGGAATAAAATCCAGTGGGCTTGATTCCTCTTTTCTGCCTGCAAAATCTCAAAGCAGAAATTGTCAAAAACCTGGGGAAAGCGGGTTAATTTTTCACCCCCCTGCGCTGGCTGCAAAGCCAGGAGAGCATCACCCTTCTGCTCAGCATTGTTGGGAGGGTGGGGGGTCCGGGGCCGTGCCCGGCCACTGCCAGCCGCGGGGCAGGAGCTGTCAACCGTGCCATCCTGGCGGGACCATAGCAACTGGCACAAGGCAGAGCTGCGCAGGGCTGGGCAAACCCAGAGCACACAGTGGTGGCACCAAACCCACCAGCCAGAGCCCATGAACTTCCCCCCCGACTTTGTTTCGCTTATCTTCTAACCCCTCTCTGCAGGCTCCCCCAGCGCTATGAATCACCGCTCCTTCCGCAGGAGCTCTGCGTGCAGCTCCAGGGGCGAAGGCTGGCTTCTTCCTTCTTTATAAAGAAGAAAAAATTAAAAGAAAATCAAATCAAGCATTAAAAAAATGCAAACATTCCCCCCACACACACACACACTAATGGGCGGGCAAAAAACGCAGCGATGAGCTCGTTGCCTTTGAATGGACAGCTCAGGATCAGGAGTGCATCTGTTCAAGCTGTTTCTGCACACACTTCAATATGATGCTGTTATCTAAACCAGATTTTTTTTTTTTTTTTTCAGACCACACCAGCAGCTGGGTTTTGTAGCTCTCTGGCCAGTACATGACTGGTTAATTCCCAATATTTATGTTTCTTGGAAACAGAAAGATTAGCGAGGAATGTGAAACTGGAAAAAGTTGAGGTAAAAAAAAAAAAAGAAAGAAAAAACAACCAAAACACAACCCCCACCAGTCCAGCTCATCCTCCAACTGGCTGCTGCAAGAGTCACAATTTATGCCAACTGCAGTGAAGAGGAGATACTGGCCTGATTGCAAACCACGCAGATCCGATGAAAGGGAAATCAAACGTTAACAGAAGAAAAATATCTAATGAAACTAAAGGACATTTTCTGCTAAACTTGTAGTCTTTGGAGAACAGCACTTTGATTTAAGCCTACTTCAGAATGACTTCATCTATATGAAAATTACATTAAAACTGTGCTAGATGTATTTGCATTTAAAGTGTATTATGACAGCCCTTAGCAAACACTTTCTATTTACTGGACACTTGCTATCGTAAGACAATCCATGTGTTTCTGGGCAAAGAATATCAACCGACAAGGGGAAAAAAAAAATCTACCAGAAATCAATTCCACAGAAATTTTAAGTGATCTATTACACCGTAGTACAAAACAATTTTTAAAGCAAAGTGAGCGAGTTTGTTATCTTTTCAAGGCCATGCTGTGACTTCAGCTGGCTTAATCGATGCAGTTTAAGGCGGCCTTTGGTGATAAAGATAAACCACAGGTAAGAGGTTAGGGAGGACAAACTACCAGCAATTTGGGCCACATTTGGCCCTGGTACAGATTTGGGCTTCTAACAGCCACCACCACCCCCAAAGCCTCTTAAAATTCATTTGACATCAGTTTGTTAGAGCTGTAAATTAGAACAGGATGGATTTGATGGCCAAGAAGGGGCTGTAGATATGTAGTTATCTCAAACTGCCTTATTGTGGGTATATCTGCTTTCCACTCTTTCACTCTCAGACTTGAATTTACAAGGAGAAAGGGATTGAGACACCTCAGCCCCAGGCGCATCCTCTCTCCGATGGCCATCGGCATGCAAGATTTCACACTGAATTTCCGATTTTGCAATTCTCCACAACTCTCATGGCTGGAAAACACAAACCCCCAAAACCTATTATCTGCATGCCTCAATTATTTCAGTGTCCTGGCAAAAAGAGTTCCTCACTGCAGTAGATGCAGATATACCTTGTGTAAAAAAAGAAATACTCAGGCGTTTAGTGAAGTTTCCTGCAGAGCAGCCCCAGATGGTGCCCTACCCTGCTCTCCTGGGGACCTGGGCAGCTGCTGGAGTCCCCAGGGGGACACGGGTGCTCCCATACTCCTTATGGGAAGTCAGAGAGATCCAGTAATATATATCAATATATATCTCAGTATATATATATATCAATAAAATGGGTTTCAAGCACCTGACTTGCAAAAAAAACCAAAAAAAACACGAACAAAAGCATTCCATCATTGGTCAAGAATTGTCTTTTATTATCACTCTGATGCCGCAGGCTAGATTTTACTTGGGCTGAAAACCCCTCCTTTCTAAAACACATGCTCAAGTTCAACCAAAAGCTGATGCAGGAGTTAAGTCACATTACACGTTGCTGAACGCAAAGAGCTTAACTCATGATTGGTTCAAGTGAAACTTCCTTTCTTCACTTTTTCCATTTTCTTTAGTTTTTATGGTGCTTTAAGCTCAGCTCATGTTTTTTTTTTTGCTTTTCACTGCAAGCAAAAGTCAAGAGATTTCCTTTCGGTTAAGAAAAAAAAACCCAAATGCCAAGATAATTGCATTGGTTTTGCCCTGGCCAAATGAAACATGAAATACTGTGTCTCATGGTGCAATGTCAAATTGGCAACACTGCACAGGAGGATCAGAATGCTCTCTGTTGACTTAAGAAAACCCCTATTATTCCCTTTCCAGTGTTTGTACCATCTCAGGTCCAGATCACACTAATAATTAGGCATTTCATGAACAAGACATTCCATGTAACTGACCTGCACCCAGGAGGCATCGTGGAAATCTCCAGTGAGTTACATATTTTGTCTAAAATCTTCATATACATTATGCACAGAAAGAACTAAATATGAGAACATCCACAAATAAAAAAAGTACACTTAAAGGCTTTAAAAAAACACAACAATCACTCCCCTGATGTAAGTCGCATTTTAAACATTGGCTGCAACATCACACCATCAGCTCAGTTGTAAAGCAACATTTACTGTTTCACCAGCATGTCTCCCAGTTAAACTCAAACTCTTCACCGATGGAAAAGAAGATGCATGTGCAATCACGTGCCCTCTTCAAAAAAAGGGATAACTTATACAGATATATATATTTATCAACTGAGCACATTTTGGGAGAGAAAAAGAAGAGAAGGAGCAAAGGACTACATTTTATGGCTTTTTCACTATTTAATTTTTACACAAGGATATTTGTCTTCAATGATGGCACAAATAACTGATGATGCATTTAGATTCGGGCATTACGTGGCAAAAATAAATGCCTTTTCCTTATCCCAAACTGTGTAAAATCAATAGCATATTACACCCTTGGAGTTTATTCAGGTACTTTAAAATAGGTAAGCAGAAGAGGAACAGCAACTTTTAAGCCTCATATTGCTGCTGTACCATCACTGTGACTGAAACGTCCCTGCTGCCACACAATAAACCTTTCTCCAGAAAAGGAATACAATGCACTAGCAACAGCCAGACAAGGGAACAGCACAAACAGGTTATGATGACAACTGAATCGGATGTGTAACGCTTTAAGTGTCTACTAACTAATTCTGCATTGTAATAGAAAAGCTTAAAAAAAAAAAAGCATGACATCCACATGAATGCCAAATTAATTCATTATGATCAGTGCTACCACAATGAACACCAAATTAATTCATCACTGTAGAATACACAAAGCACTACCCACTCGTTATACTTACTGACGAAAAATAAAAGGATGCCTATCCCCAGCAGATACGGCGTCTGTGGTCACAGGTACAGCCGACCATAGGCACTCTGGCTTGCTCAGTCTCAAGGAATCCCTCCCTTCCACCCCGCATCCATCCCTCCGCACCCGGCGCTGCTGTCAACCACAGACCGGGTGCTGCTCAGCCTCCGCCGGCTGAGGAACAGGGCTGCCTTCACCACACGGCACGCGCTCCTTCCCCGGTGTACAAGGGATCACTTATGAAATCTCCTTTCTTCAAACCTGATGATTTCATTAATCTTCTCAAGGCTTTCTGTTCTCCTCACAGGATAACAACAAACGCCAAGTTTATCTGCAAAACCTCTTTGGTTTTCAATATCTGCCCTGCTTTGTGTATCACATCTATTCAGACCGTTGGTCCTCTCCACTGGACTCTTTCGAGGCACCATAACTCAACCGCATTTGATAAAGTGGAAGTCTGAGAAATTATTTGTCACTTTTGGAAAACTTCCACACTTCCATGAGCAGCTGAGGCATGACTGTAAACCTTGAAGTTTTTGCCAGGGATAACTTACCTAATGGCAGCATTTGATTTTGAACTGAAAGATCACTGAGGGAGGGTCTCTTGAAGCCTTCTTCATCTCCTACCTTCTGAGGCTCTGCCCTTTGCTCATGCAGCATCTGCTATTTTTCAGCCTGACCATATGCTCGTAAGAAACTTACAGGGCTCCGGCTCTCTCGCTGTTCCCAAGAAGGCCACAAACTCCTTGCAAGGGAACTCATTAAAAAAAATAAATAAATTTAAAACCACCTGTAAGGCAAGGATGGAAACAGTTTCAGCATCCCGTCCTCCGTGTTAGACTGGGGGCCCGGTTGCCCACACTAAGGGAAACTGCTCCTACGAACGTTACAGAAAGCACAGGCTCCTGCGGGGAAAGATGACAACCAGAGAAGTTCTGGCGCATCGTTAGAAATCCTGTCTTTAGATCATCATTCAAGTCATCTTTCTAAATTACAAGAACTTTGGAGAATGCTGCTGAGAATTGAACCTGGGAAAGCGTCCGTGGCTTTCCAAAAGGTGTTTTTAGCAAATTCTGTACTTTTTCATCTGATAGATCATTAAGAAAGAAATCATCCTTAAAGGTATCCTTTGACATGAAGTTACAGCATTTAAAACTGCAGAGATGTGAAACGGAATAAATTATGTCCCTCCACCAAACAAGCATATATTCGGCAATGTCTTACTGGAATACATTACACCGCTCCAATGAAATATTTTTTTCCTGTTCCATACCTTAACGCTACTGAGTGAAAAACAACCGCAAGCCCAAGAGATGGAAATTTTACACCCACCATGTCTAGATAAGAGTTCCTCTCAGGACATCCTGCCTCCCTCTTAGCTGTTGAATTTGTTAATAGAAGGGCTTTTTCCAGCAGAATTTGGGGGAAAACGTTCATCCTTCCTCCCCGCTCTCCCTCCTTCCCTTTACAGCATTTTGCTAAGCTAGAGAGCACGAATCCAGCCAGCGCTCCCAAACCAAACCTGGATATCTTTAATGGTAGCAATGGCAGCTAAGCTTCTCATCTTAGGAGAACTGATTTAAAAACCAGAGCATTATGTCCTTCAGAGGATCCAAAGATTATTTTCAGAAGTGCTGATAACAAGCAGACGCTCGTTGAAAAGACCACTGCAGCGGAACTGTGTGCTAGTTCGTTTCAGCACATCCTGTTTACAGCCTGTGCTACTTTCTAAGTCATTCAACCATGACAATTGTTGTCCTTCTGAATATGTTAATTGTGATATTTTTATACAGCTCCAGAACATATTTACAGACCACAGCAGACTTTCAACAACAATGAAACTTGTAAGCAGTAAATATAGGACAATCATCCAAAAACAACCAGCTATCCTTCAACACATCTTGGCATTTGGGACACCATCTCCATTCAAAACATATGTCAGAAAAAGCTTTACAGCTCAATCGCAACGAGGTGGTTCTCTCCCTTATGCTTTCGGTTTCGTTGCAGTTTAGGGACTTGCCATATACCCCGGGTGAGACAGTACAACCGCTCCTGCCCGGGGTGGTTCATCTCCGCTCGCCCCCCATCTGCCTCGCAAAGGGAGCGGGCAGGAACCCACCCGAGGGCTCCCGTCAGCAAAATCGTCGGGGTGTCCTAGAGCGAGAAGGCATGGCGCTGGTGGGGACACCTCCACGACTGCCAGACCCAAGCTGGGCGAGAGCCGAAATCCACCATCTAGCTCCCCCATGAACATTTTACCTTAATAAAACGCAGGGCCCCGCTTCCACTGAGGTGTCGGCAGTATTTTAGGGTATTTCCAATTGCAACAAACCCCCACACAGAATTAGAGCCATAGCAAGAGGCACAATGTATTTTAATTATACATGTTTACTTTAGAAGAAAGTAAACAAAGATCAGTTTAATGAAAAGAGACTAACATCATGGAAGCAGCTGGAAGATTTTTTTTTCTGTATCCCAATTGCTATTTCTTCCCTTCTTTAAAGTTACTTGTGTCCTCAAGTAAAGCATTTTCCATGTATGACATAAATCTGAACCTATTTTTTGTACACTAAGCACAGGTACAAACGCAAGAGTCTCAGCATTAAAAACTCTGAAGTGTTATGAAGTCAGTATATTTTTCCCCACTTAATTTATTCAAGGTTTCTCTTTTAAAAAAAAAAAATCACTATAAATTTTCAGCTCTAGTGGCAAAAGATTTATTGGTCTTTGTACTTCATTAAAGGTTTTTTATAAAGTCATGTTTGTTCTTTTGAGTAGCAAATAAAACTACTGAAAAGGGCAGGTTGGTTTTTAAAAGAGACAGATATGACCTAAAGGGAACACATTTTACTGTAGTGAAATAAACTGAGGAAACAGTTTGCAGATTAAAAACCCCTTAAAAGGAAGCATCATCTTTGGAAAAAAAAAAATAAAAAATCTTTGCTGAGGAAAACAGCTGGAAACAGGAAGCTTTTGTGCTTTCATCCTGCCTGCTTTGATACCACTGCATCCCCATATCATAAAAAGGCAAAGAGACTGATGTCAGCTGCATCTTATTTCAGCTGTGCAGGACGGGGCAGGGGGGAGATGCTTTGTGGATTGTAAGCGAGACCATCCGCAGCCCAATATAGGCGTCCACAACACATTCACATGTATATGTATACATAGACACACACACACACAAATATCTATCTGTAGGCTTTGAAAAATTTGATTAAATAACCAGGAAAATGAATGCAGGTTCATGATCTCTTCCAAGCCACGGGGAGCAGCACCTTGTACGCTCGTGCTCTGCAGTCTCAGCACTGCTGTGATTTTTCTGGGAGAGAGACGAGTCGCTTGGTGTCACTTCTCCCATGTTAGTCTGATGGCGCATACGTGCTTCTTAGCACCTCAGAATTCAGACTAAATGCCACTGGGTGTTTTTCCAACAGTATCGTTGCAACTCAAAATTGCAAGCTGTCCTTTTGCTGAGTGATGCTACCGGCATCTCGATTCCAGAATTTCTTGCTTGCGCTGCTTTCAGTCATCTTCTCACCAGCAGCCCTGGAGAAGCCGCCTCCCTGGTGTTCTCATGCGTGCCTTCTTCCCAGACAAGCTTTGCAAACGAACTCTTATTCATACAGGACAAGTAAGACACGGCAGGAAAATATGACACAAAATCTTCCAAATCTACTATAATCTTAGGCAAGGCAGCAGCATTTTCTTACTCTTTCCAGGCAACTAACCAAGCATATTTTTCTCTCTCTTTTATTTTTAATGCTTCCCCTTATGAAAGTGTTTCAATACCCTGCGTGATGTTTCACAAGAAAACAAGAGGTATACACACAAGGACAGACAACCTTCAATTCGAAAGTTTCCATTAATGGAATTAATCATGTTTACACAACTTCCTGCTGTTAAACTTATTTCATATCCTCATATCTTTCATCCAAGCTATTTCCCCTACCAAGAAAAGAACAAAAACTTCCCCAAGGGCATGGGATCTAGTCAATTGTTAGCAGTAAATGCTCTCTCCTGCTGTCTCTCTCTCTGTCAGCCCATTTCACATTCTCCTAGCCACAGCCAGCAAAGGTTGCTGCTACTCCACTGACTACCTGTTGTCTGCTGATTCCGAGACCCCGTTTTTCTGTTCCCAGCCAGACCATCGCTCCATCGCTGGTCAGAGGTGCCTTTCCCCCCCCAGGCAGCAGCAGCACTGTGAATTGATACAGGCTGTATCTGTTTCCCAGCTACCCAGACGGGTTCAGATGGGAAACAATTCACTAACCATAGTCTTGATGCTTTCACTCTGGGTTTTCTTGGAAACGGCTATCCAGAAAAGAAATACAATTGCTTCTGAGCCTAAGCCACGCGAGAACAGTGTCTTCTCCACCTGCCTATATGGAAGTTATCCCTTTCATATGCCTCCACAGCTTCTAGAGCAGGCCACGGCATCGTGATGCCAGAAGCGGGCAGGGCAGCGGCATTCATATATGAACGGTCCATTATTACCACGAGGTGCCATACCAACTTTTTGGCACTCAAAAGCACTAGGGCTCTTGAGTTCTAGCTTTGGTCCACTACTTGTGTGCCATATATATGCTTCAATAATCAGAGAACCTACAAATTTTATATATAAACCACACAAAAGTACACACAGACATTAAAGTAAATCCAACTGATAACACAACGTAACTGCATACATTGCATAACAAGTCTGCTTTATGAGCACTGAGTTTTCAGTATTCTCCCCCAAGAACAAGCAATTATGAAGGTGAAGAAAGGTAATGGCTTTAAAACAACACGCTAATCCCAATATTAGTGCCTTGGAAAGGGAAATCTGCCAGGAATTTGGAGTAATGCCCAGTTATCTGTCTTACCTTCAGTAATAAAACTGTACTATAAACATGAGCAAGAGACTTAGGATACACTTTAACCTCGCTTTTTTTTTTTTCAACTATTCTTTGTAACACAAGTGATAATCTACTGGCTTTAAAAAAAACCCTGTAGATATTCATCAACATGCCAACATGAAGACTTTTAGTTAGTGTATATATATCTAAAAGTCTCGTTTATTTCACTCCCATGAATGACTGCTTAATTCTTGAATCACTTTAGCTACTGAAATAAAAAAATACAGCAAGAAAACCCCAAACAATGTTGGAAATGGCAACAGCTGACTCACTATTCCAAGACCAAGTGATTTCTGGCTCCGAGCTGTATCTGATGAGATTTAACCCCAATCTATATACACTTGTGGCCCTGGTTGCACAGTACCTGGCTGCAGAGGACAGCCCTTCCCTTACCCTCCCACCTCCCTGGGAGGGAGGAGATGCTGTGACCTTGGCTGGTTACTCCGGGACCCAGTTTGGGGGCAGCTCTGTGCTGGCTGTCCAGCTGGACTGGCCACCATGACATGGAAGCACCGCATGACATTGGATCTCCAGATCTAGTCCAAGCTTGAAAATAACACGTAGTCCTGAAGATGCTATATGGCGCTACAGCCCGAGAACTGGCTTTGAGTGTGGGTCATACTAAAGAGTGGGGAGAGAACAGCAACACAGCCATAGAGCATAAGCAGGGAGAGAGAGAAAATAAAAAAGGGGAAATTCAGATTAAAACTCCAAGTAAGGAAATAC
The DNA here is from genome assembly GCA_013398815.1 of Ibidorhyncha struthersii. Taxonomy (NCBI): domain Eukaryota; kingdom Metazoa; phylum Chordata; class Aves; order Charadriiformes; family Charadriidae; genus Ibidorhyncha; species Ibidorhyncha struthersii. The sequence continues at coordinate 51,793 of VZSZ01000024.1, read as the reverse complement.
TTAAAAAAAAAAAAAAACAACCCACAACTAAAGGGAAAGTTTTATTCACAGAGTCAAAGGGAAAGTCTTAAACTGAGCGCTTGCTCTGTGCAGTGTTTCTTCTCTCCCATGCCTGCTGTGGCTAGCTTTAGCCAAGGTTATGGCAACCATCCTGTTGGCTTCGCCAGAGCCTGGAAAGGAAGAGCTGTGGCACTGTCCATCGGAAGAGGCTCTGGAAGTGCCTCGTGCAGCCTTCCAGCAGAAGTAGGACTGTGTCCAAGGCTGAATCAGGTCAGCCACAGCACTCTCCATCCCAGCTTCGGAAACCTCTGCAGAGTGGAATCCCACGGTGCCCCCATGAAGCCAGCGCTGTGGGACCTGCCGGGGGGAGGGGGCGTTCCACACCCAGCCTGAACCACCCCAGCCACAGCCTGGTGCTTATACCCCTATTACGATACCTGACATTACTGGGAGACTATGGTACCACCATCACTGTAAGCACTCACTGAACAGCTGTAGTTATTGGCTTTTATTAAAACTTAAATAAGTTTTGTGCATCTTCTTTCCAAACTGGGAATGACCTGGCACACCGCGAGCGCTGCAGAAAGAAGTTCAGATCAGCTTGCGTCAGTTAACACTGCAGCTGATCAAAGGTAACTTAGAAAGGAGTAATTATGGCACAAATTTAGTCAGAAGACTGCCATTACCTTTGAATGCAGGAAGAAGTTCTGGCAAACACCTACAGATAGCCATGAAAAAGTCAGAGACACCGAGTTTGCATTACAGTCTTTGAATAGAAATGCGTGCGTATGTTAAGGATGTCTCTAAGGATGTCCCAGCACGTCCTGCACACAGGACGTCTAGTTTCTTAAAATTTTATTGCTTAAGCTTTAGAAACACTGATGCCAGCGCTCCTCCCATTCAGCACCAACACTGGATTTAAACTTTTAGCCCTGACAATTTTGTCTCACTTAAACGCTTATTTTATAGAAAATTTGTCACTACCTTCCTATTTTTCATTTTTCTGATGGTCCTCTGTTATGGTTAATCACACTTCGCAACAGAGTCAGTCCCCAAAGACACAGGGGACGAGCTTGGCCCTTACCGGTGGGTGACCCCGCACGGCAGACCAGGGGGTCTCGGTCAGGAGCTCACAGGGTACCACATTTCACACGGAGCTTCTTGTTCAGTGTATGCAGAGCTCTCTGCACACAACTCAGACCCGCTGTCTGCACTTATTAATCTGGGAGACACCATACCTGATGCATTGCAACATCAAAAACATACGAAAAAGTAATGACTAGCTTTAGATGCCTGTTTTCCTCTATGTGCCTAAGCTATCATTCAATAGCTGCAAATAAAATTATAGCAGCAGTTTGTTTACAAGCAACATCACAATTGGAACAATAACAGACTAGTAACAAAAACAACAAAAATAAAATGAGTCAACTTGTTCTTTGCCAGACTGAGGTCTCAAGATGGGCTTGTTCTGCCCCTTGGGAATCCCAGTGCTATAAGCACAATAACAGCAGGACATGCCTCATTTCCTTCAACGGCTCAACATGGCTCTCTCCGAGATGTTTGTAAACTTCCTTCCTCTACGCATCAGGCTGTCAAACTGTCGTCAGTTCTTGGGACTAATAATATCCTGTTGATGTCTGCACAGATCAACTTCTTTCTTTTTAAAGATAAAAAAATAATGTATGTGCCTTTGTGCACGCGCATTATCAGTTAAAAAGAACAATCCAGCAACAGACCCACGTAACTCATTTCAGCTGATCAGCTCTGAGGAGCGAGCCCAAAGACAGAAAGGGAGCCAAAAACAATGGTGTGCTTGGAATTTCATGACGGAGAATGAATAAAGTTCCTAAATAAATAGGTTCAGTCCTAACAGAAACATGGTCTGTAAGAGGAAAGAACGTTGACCAACTGTATTGCCTAGTCTGGTGCTCAGAAAACGAGCTGGTTTCTTACATCAGCAGCCTTGAGAAGCTCAGGATATGCAGTGCCGGAGGAATTCCTCCGGGATGGGAAAACAGGCTCCAGCTCCCCAAAGGCGATGCTAGGTTTCACAGCTTCAGATGAATCTAGGCTTGGAATATGAGCTTGGAAGGAAGTTCGCACACACCATAACTTGACGCCAAACAAAAGCCATTGTGTGGAGAGCAGCATTAATGAGAATTAATGTTTTAGATTAATTGTTAAAACACTCCGAGGCAGAACTTGAAGGACATGGATATGAGGGGGGGACAAACCCCCAAACAAACATTTACTGGAAAATTGAATTGATAGGATCAGTTTACCCCTCAATTTTGGGGAATTATGACCTCTTCACCCCAAACCCCATACGAAACAACAGAAATTATTTTCCTGCTCTTCTCCTTGGGAAATTGAGTCTGACTCCGATTTTATTTATACAGGAGTTAATCAAGAGTGGCTTCACAAAGCACAATGCGGGCCCGCTTGCTCAATCTCTCCGAAAACTACATATTTCAGCGTTTACTTGTGGAATTAGGCATCCACATAACTGTCAGCATCTTTATGCTAAATGACTTGTCTACAACCACATAATAAATTGACGTACATGCTTGGATCAGACCTGAGGCATTCCAGTGCTCCCATGCCCAGCTTCAACAGAGCATTTAAGATCCTAAATCATAAGGCTCCTTGCATCTCAGTTTCTTCAACGGATGCGAGCAGATCATTAGGAATCAAGGGATCCCGTCAGACCTGGCTGAAGCTCAGGCACATGAGAGCCCACAAAGTCGACGCTCCTAGCGATGCCTGGAGAGCACCACCAAGCGTGCAGAGACCCCAAAGTGACGACTGCCCCGGGTCTAACCACTGGTCTGCCTGGAAACCCTGAGGTGTACCAGCTCAGCAGCCTGGGACGGACACCGTGGAGCAAGGGGCTGCCCAGGAACCCGACCCCATAGGATGAGGGTCTCTCCTCCCAACAGAGGCACAGGGGAGCATGAGCCCCATCACCTTCTCCACTGAAAACCCACTCCAGCGCAGCGCCACTCTCCCTCATTAAACTTTCACATCCAGATGCCACCTACTCACTCACTCACCACCACAAACAAAAGCCTTAAGAACAAACCCAGCTATTTACCTATTAATCCTGCAGGCATGAAAGAAAAAAAGTGACAGGAAAATTCTTTTGCTGTTTGAATACATTCAAATACAATGGGGAGAGGGGAGAAATAACCAGACATTTAGATAGTTTCCAGAGAGCAATGAAAGAGTCTGGGGTGTGAAGTTCTGCGTGTTTATATGCATATTCCTCCTGTTTTATATCCCCCCTTCCTCCTCCTGTATGTTATTCATAACTCTGGGATGAATAAATTTTAATCAGAAGGGTAAGGGCGAGACAAGGAGAGCTGCCTTACCGCGGGGAACAGGGGAAACTGGTTAGAAAGGGACCTCACAAGTGGACAGGAGCGTGCCGAGCACCCCAACGCCCCTGGGGGGGGCTATCGGCCCAAACCCGCCCCACACTGCTCCCCAGACAATCAGCCCAACGCACCCACCACACCGAACCCCACACCACTTGGAAAAGCACACAGGTCTTTCAACTTGTGCCCAGGTTACCCTTACGTAACAAGAGGTTTTACATGATAGAGAGAAACAAAAGAAAGACAGAAGCGGTACGGACTCCAAACCTAAAGATACAGCTGTTCTGGGTTTGTCACGGTTTGGGTTTTTCCCTTTATTTAAATAGTTGTGACATTTCTTTTTCTTAAATTCTATGAATTTTTGTTAGTGTAAGTCTTTCCCATTTTGTATTGGAAAAAAATTTTGCAATCGTGCAAAGTAAATCTGGTAAAAAAAAAATCAGTAAAAAATTAAGCCCAGTACAATCTAACACAAGCAAGTTTCACAGCAGAGAGTAGAAAACGCAGCCATTAGTTTGCTGTGGCAACGTTTATTTATTTTTTATAGGAAATCTGTATAATGGAAAACACACACAACCTCTTGGAATTTTCCTATAAATATCTAAGTACTCCCAAATCACTGAGCAGAATGCAAATACACTCCTCTTTTACATCTTTCAGGAAATTCTCAATGACTTCCTGTCATAAAGTCCAATAATCACTGTCTCTTCTCTAACGTTTTATAATTGCTTTGCCGCTAATGTGTGTCTCAACTTTCTTTCCAGGATTAAATAAAAAGTCTTTTCTTTCCAACCATAACTAGGCTATGCCTTTTCACACAACACTTCTTCAGTAGCCAGAGTTGCAATTGCAATTTTCCCAGGGGACTTCATGTTGTTTTATTTTACCATCATTAAAGTAAACTTGAGTTTAGTTCTCATCTAAGGAGATTTATACAGGTATCATATTTTCATTATTCATGAAAGTAAATCCATAGATGTGTGTGTAAAAACATAGTCCTCTGTCAGCCTTTACGACTTACTACTGCGAGCAAAGCATTCTTCTGCTCAGAAATACGAGCTAGCCACAAGTGCAGGACACGATTGCTTCCCTTTCTGTATGTCCCCGTTGGTAACACCTACCGTTCCCAGAAGTCCTTCCCATACTTCCCTCCCTTTATGCCCACGTGGGTAACACCTACAGTTCCCAGAAATCCCTCCCGTAAACCTGTGTCTTTACCCTTCTCCAGCTCTACAAAGATGATTAGGGGATTGGAACATCTTTCATATGAGGAGAGGCTGAGGGATTTGGGTCTATTTAGTCTGGAGAAAAGGAGATTGAGGGGGGATCTTGTTAATGCTTTCAAATACTTGAAGGGAGGATGCCAGGGGGATGGGAGCAGTCTTTTTTCAGTGGTGCCCATTGATAGGACGAGGGGTAATGGGCACAAGCTTGAACATAGGAAGTTCCATCTTAACATGAGGAGGAACTTCTTTACTCTGAGGGTGGTGGAGCACTGGCACAGGCTGCCCAGAGAGGTTGTGGAGTCTCCCACTCTGGAGACATTCCAAACCCGCCTGGACGCCGTCCTGTGCAACCTGCTGTAGGTGACCCTGCTCTGGCGGGGGGGTTGGACTAGATGATCTCCAGAGGTCCCTTTCAACCCTGACTATTCTGTGATTCTTGACCGTGTACAATATTATAGTTATTCGTATCTGCTTATTACACCTCTTGATTTGTATAGAATATTTTGAAAGATAGCGGGAACTTCCCACGATATATGGGGCTATTGCTCATTTATGTTTCAGATTCTCAGAAGGCAGCAGATATTACAAGGAAGTACAAAACATTGTTTCTATTATTTTAAATGAAGCAGTGACACACCGCTCCCTAACAATTCCTTCCCCAGTTCTCAGTACTGTGCCTCAAAGCCAGACCTGGTTCTTTCCCAGTCCTCACTGTACTTTGCAAAATACACTATAAAATTCACTTCTATTGCCATAACTAGGCTATTAACTCAGCTATTTTTTGTGGATGGTGAATTCCAAAGATCAGTTTTACTGACCTGTAATAAATGTGTACCCGTAAGAGTAATCTATTTACCCCCACTTCACTACCAATGCCATTTTCTGCTACTCACAGGATGCAGAAATCTCGGGGAAGGGGGGTCAGAAATGGGGAATCCCAGTGCCAGGCGTGCTTCAGGCATTCAAGGTAAAGCCTTTGCTCAGAAGAGTCAGCGCATCGCAGCCTCCAAAAAACTGAGAGCCCTTACTGAGTATAATTTGCAAGCCAAATTCAATCTTGCACAGATGCTGGGAATTTGTAAGCCTTACTCCATGTAGGCTTGATTAAAAAAAAAAATTAACTGCTGCCTTCTTTACGCTTATGATATTCCAGACCAACCTACCCCTTAATTTCCCCTGCCAGCTCAATTTACAGACATTGCATAGACCAGTAGAGAAGGTGATGGATGTTGCATACTCATAAAGTATTTTAAATCAGTTTTTAAAGGTTCAGGTTCCCTCCTGTTCCCTTAGTTGAAGGTGCTGCCACAATATCCCAGGGTTGCAAAACCAGGTCTGTCCAACAGATAAACTACAGGGCTGGAATAAATGCCGGTAACCCGGCTGGGAAAGGTCTGCCGCTCCAGCCCGGCTGTGGTGTTACCTCCACGTTACCCCCTGTACCAGTGACTCCGTGGGCATCACATCTGGGAAAGTGAGGCATGCTCACTCTGTTCCTTGTCCCAGTGATTTGTTCTGCATGTTGGTTTGGAGATTAGGCCTGAAGAAACAGCATTTATACCCTTGGGTCAGGCTTACTGGGATGGGGGTAAATTTCTGCTTGTTGAAAAAATACAAATATTTATTATGTGTGAAATGTAGTTTGCAGTGACCTTACTCTTCCCCCATTTGCCTTCAGGAGCATGGGGCTCCTAAGCTGGACTGGGAGGTACATGATTGTTGCTAGACACCAGGATTGAAAATTTACTGAGTAAGAAAAGATGGAAAAGATCTAATCTATGCACTTACTAATGGATTTCCTGTACCTATCTTCCTATTAACGTATTCATACATTTTCCAGATACATTCGCACAGGCACACAAATGGCAATGCCAAATACAGTGCCAAACTCTCCTGCTCTGCCAGACATTTCAAACCACAGTCTGTGGGGAAAGATGGAAAACCTCACTCCGGGTTCAGCTGAAGTCTTTACCTTTCTTTACATGTTAGCCTCCCACGTGCTCCTGCTGTCCAACAGCAATTCCCCCTGCCCTGCTGCGGCTGAGTAGCCGAAGCACCTCCGGTGCCCCAGGCACCTCCTGACGGCCATGGGTGAGCAGCTCCATCCCGGCCACCTCCTCTGCAGAGGAGTGCCAGCCCACTTCACCTCCTCCAGGCATCCCTGATGTGGAGGAGCTCAGCAGCACGCGCTGCCTCCAAGAGGCCACCAGAGCCAGGAGGTCCTGCTCCTCACGGACAGGAGTCATGACAAGTTCCGTCAATTAGGCTAATATCTTCCACAGCCAATGAGAGGGGAAAAAAAAACCACAACCAAACAACCCCAACAAAAAAAAAACAAAAACAAAATACTTTTGGCCACTCTTGAGAACAAGTCCGGGCAAAAACATGTTGTTTTGGTCACATGAGAATTCATGGCAACCACTACTGGATTGGGCAAAGACATGAAATTTGACCATAGTGGGGTCTGAGTCAGGGATTTACATAAAGTATTACACACAGAGTTTGCTATGTGCATATATAAACAAGTGTATGAATTATATGCTCCCAGATACACACACAAAACGCAGTTAAATTCGGTGCGCCTCGCTCACGTACACCAGTACCGCAATGTAAGCACACGGGCAAGGATTCACCTGCAACACAGGCAGACTGCTTCCCAGGAGCTCCTCTGAGCTGTTAATTGCCCGTGTAAAATAATTGGGTAACAAGTCTGGGCACACTACTTACATTGGCAGATCATTACAGATTTCTCCAGATAGTCTAATAAAGTACTTTTCAAATGGAGACAATTTTTGCATATTGATCAGAGTACAAATATAGCTCCTCTTGTCCCTCTTGCTGTTCCATATATTTCCTTACCATTAACTAATTAGGGAGCCTACCCCTTCTATAAAAGAAAACTCTTCCCAGTCATCCTCTGATCCTGCACTAAAAACACATTTGCAATAATAGCGCCTTTAATTCGGAATTAACTGAGTTACTGTTGGAATTACAGGAACTACATCAGAGTAGTTGCCTCGGTAGAGAGATGATGTCATTCACTGGAGTATGACTTCAGCACGGGAAGAGACTAAGAGAGGAACTGGGCTGGGAAAGAAATGCTATTCAAAAAAAAGTAAGTCTGCGATAAAATTAAAGAAAGTGTACGTATTTAATTTTGTTCATTTTTTTCCCCTCATAAAATGAAGAAAACCTAAAAAAAGAAAAGAAAAAACAAAGGCAGCTGCACTTTCCCAGGCAGAAACTCGGTGCAAGGTGCAGTCCAAGGCAGCACAGATATCCAGCACTGCCAGAGTAAAACCAGCAATAAATATTTATATTAGTTATCAAATTCAGAGCTCTGCTGATGACTTATTGTATGACTTTAGGCAAGTGACCACATCTACCCTTATCTGTCTGCCGGCATGCCGGGAGCACGGCGGGAGGCAGCGAGCCCGCCGAGCACGGCGCAAGCCACGCGCCGGGAGCCAAGCCCTGGCAGCACCGGGCTCACCTGGCGCAGGACGCGGTGATGCCGTCCGTGTCATGGCCAGGGGCTCTTCGGAAACACCGTGGCTAGCCCCGCGGTGGGCACCGGGTTGCAGAGGAGCCCCTTCGAGCAGCACCGTGAAGAAGCACCTCTCCTGCGTGTAAGGGGATTAAGGCATTTTTTTCTCTTTGGTTGCCCAACGAAACAAAGCTGAATTAATGAGTCACCCCTTCTGCTTATGTCAGCATCACCCTTTGGCTGAAGCACTCGCTCCCCATAATGATAGTAAGCGGAGTTTGCCCTGCAGAATGAACCAGAGATTTCCAAATCTGAACTCCTCCGCATAGAAATTTGTTTTCAATTTTCTCAAATCCAGGTATTGTAAAGATTGACCTCAATGTAGTCTTTTAAAGCTTGCTCCAGAGATTTAGATATGGTTTATGGGCTGCAACATGACTAGTTAAATCAACCCTTTAATAATCTCCTCTTCACAGTTCTAATGCACTCTGGTCTTTCCCATTTAGAATTTATACTGACTACAGGTTTTGATGCTTGAAGTATGTTTTATAGAGAATAAATACCGCAAGCGCTTTTTATTTCCTTCTAATGCAATCTTTCTATCGTGGCCCCTTCCCAGCGTGTAGGGGACAGGGAGGATAAAGGAGAACAAACCAACCTTTCTTTCAATTTTCCAGCAACGGACCTGCAATTTCTATTCTCTGGCCAATATTTCCTTCAAACAGAGCCTTTCACTCCACCCGCAGCATTTTCACACAGTGATCCTGTTACCCCTCCTGACTTCACAACGATGAGAACAGAAAGAGGAAAAATTACACTTAGTTCCAAAAAAACAAATAACGCATCAGATTGCCCATTCCAAAACGAAGGCCGGTACAAACCGCCAAAGCTGCAGGGAAGGCGGCGGGGCCGTGCTGGTTAACGGTGAGTGCTGAGGTGGCCCCTTCCCTCCATGGTGCTCCCCCCACCGCCTGCACTGGCTGTGCTGCTTTGACAAATTGATTTCTATTTACAAAATGAACAAATAAGGAAAAAAAAAAAGAAATGGCTAGCCTTAGGTGACAGTGGAAAAAGAAACTTTGCTACGTGGGCACTGACCCTGTGCTAGAGCGTTTACCTTGAAAGCAAGCGCTAGTGAAACGCCAGGTTAAGGTCGCCCCGCACAGCACCCGTCCCAGTGCCAGCCCGCAGCCAGCACCAGCGCTTCGCGCAGCATCCTGCCTGTGCCGCAGCCTAGAAGCTGTTTGCAACGGTTTGCCCGAATCTGTAAGAGCTGTATAATCGATAAAAATTTTAGGACCTCAGAAGAGGGGGAAAAAAAAAAAAACCAAACATTTGTACGTGGTTACTTTTAACGCCATTAGGAGTAATTGTCAACACCCGCCATGCAGAGGACCCCGAGCTGCAGACTTCCTGCCTCCCCTGCCAGAACGAGCTACATCATAATTGCCATATGCTGAAAGAGCCATTCCATCGCTGGCGAAATACCGCCTTCCCTTCCAAAATTGTTCTTTTGAGCTGAAACGTCTTCTGCAGAGTTTCAGCACAAACATGACTCTTGGACAAGCTTTAAAATTACCGGCTGAGCCGTATGATCTATGAGCGCGTATAAAAATGATGATACATTTCTATGCTATGATAACACAAATGTTCTTCTTAAACAGCCAAATTAATTTCAGAAAGCAAATTCAGCGGAGTGAAAGGTAAGACACCTGATCACGTGCCGGCTGGCAACTGCTTTCTTTTTCAGATTAAGTTTTCCTGGTTTTAATAGTTTTTGTCTCTTCTGGCTGCTCTGTAAAAGCAGAGATTGCAGGGAAGCCAGAGAAACCGCAAAAATAAAGACGGAAAACAATCTTGAATGTACAAAATAAACCCATTTGGTATAGACAATTCATTCTTCTCTGACCTTTGTCCCTTATGATTTTATACAAAGCTAATAACAAGAGTTGGCAAAAATTTCTTGCGGCAGCCCCAGGTTTCATGCTCGCAGCGTGAAGTTTACAGCCTCTATTCTGTTCCAGTGGCTGTGCCTAACATTAACATATTTAAATAGGCTCTTTCACAAATAAAAGTGTACATCGCTATAAAATGATGTTGCCTGTGCTTAGTACCTCCTTTTCACTACAGTTTGTAGAAAAAGCAGTTAGTGCTTATCGCTCGTCTGTCTTGCGTCAAAATGCAGATGATGAAGACATTTTTTCACTGAAGAAAATTCAAAGAGGGAACACTTTGCAGAAGAAATAAGGGGAAAAAAAAAAAAAGGAGGAACACAAAATAAGCAGCTCTTACAACCAAAATGCTTATGACTGCATTTACTAGGAGCACTGGGAAAAACACTCCCCAGGTCAGAATTTTTAAGACATCAGACACAAGATACAGATTAAGCTGTTTTTTAATAATGATTTTTTCTATATACGAGATCAGCACTTTCTCATTTGGGGAAACTGCGCATATTTCACCTAACTTCTGCAAGTTCCACAACTACCTATAATAAAATATTCTGGGCCTAGTTTGCAAAAACACACTTGTGTGTACACATATGTATGTTTATATATACTATGTATATTTACATACATACATGAGGTCTCTAGGACACAACTAACTGCAAGCTCCCAGCTGTGAGCTTTAACAGGCCTGAATGTGGCGACACTCAGTTTTTCTAATTTGCAATGTATTGCTGCGGGCTCTGAAAGGAACTGTATAGAGCAGTCAGTGTGGTGGGGACTTTTCCAGTCTATTTGGTGTTTTGTTTTCTTATTTAATCGTTCAACATTTAATATCTTAAAGGATTTTTCACTGCCATGGCCTCCCCTAACTTCCTTGGCTCTGCTACAAAACCGAAATCTGAGGACTCTAGGGAAAAACTAGTATCAGAGTAAGGAAAACAATTACTTTTGACATTTGATTTCTGACTGCTAAACATTTTGAATTCAATATAATTTTCTTTCCAAAAGAATTCAATGTAAGTTTAAAACTTTGGCTTCTTTTAAGATCTAAACTTGCTCTAACTAACACAAATGAACTAGAAGTTAAATATCCAAGCCTTACAAATTCAGTGTTCACCTTTCAAAGAAATATAAGGCACTAGTTTAACAAAAATAGTTCGCCACGCTCCTCATACTCTGGCATGCAGAAAAACAACAGTATTTTTTGACTCCACCAGCCTCTTCTCTGGACACATCCAGAACCTTGCCTTCATTGCCATTTGTTCTACCAGTACAGCCCAATGGCTAATGTGTTCAAGGCTGGATTTTAAAAAAATAAAAAAAAAAAAGTATGCTAGCTTATCTTTTTCTTCCACTCTCTCAATAAAACCAGAAAGCATGAGATTTACTAGTTCTAAACCACTGAAGGACACTAACCAAAACCAATCAATTCAATACACTAGCTAACACAAATCACTAACAGTTCCTATTTTTCGTGCCGCTGTTCATTTCAATACAGAAAAATTTTGTAAGTTTACAGTCAAACTACTACAATTTGCTTAAACTGCTGGGTTTTGCCTCTCATAATTCAATTCTAAATTTCATCCAAATGCAAGAGTTGCTGGAAACCACAATTTAAAATCATGACCAAAAAACTAATGAGAGTTTCATTCACCGTTTTTAAACATAACACAAAGATTATGTGAATTAGCAATAATTGCTAAAATGCAAGTGGTACATACAGAATGACTCTACTTTCTAGAAAATAGCAGTAAGCAGTACCGATGCAGGAGAGCTGAAGTTTGTTGTTTAAATGAGGATCTCATAGCGAGAGGTTACAACCAGTTTTTTAACTCTCCCTCCATTAAATCACTCCACCTGGATGAAAACTTTGTCTTTTTTGTACTCTGCAGAGCCAAGGCTTCAACAGCCAGAGGAAAGCGATGCCCACGTGGCACCAGGCTAAAGCAGGGCTGGTGATCGAGACCTGGCAGGACAACACGGAGAGGGATAACAGCAGACGAACAGAGCTCTCTGCTAAACTCCGCAGAAGGCAGTTCCTTCGGATAAGCCTGCATAACTATGCCAGAGATGGAGAACTCTTGTGCTCTCAAAGAGGACCAACAGCCCATCAGTAGAACGGCATCACTGAGCAACTGGGGGTTGGACTAGATGATCTTTAGAGGAACCTTCCAGCCCTGACCATTCCGTGAGCAACCCAGCGCGAGAAGTTCAGAGGTTCGGTTCAAATCCGTATCCAGAAGTTTCAGATGTTTATCAAAAGTGTCTAGACTGCTTGGGTCTGGAAAAGTGAGCGGGAAACCTCAGACGAACAGCCTGTCTCGTGGCATTTCAGCACTTCCACTTCTGGTCCTGGCCAAACCCAGGCAGTGCAGAGGCACGCTCAAGAGCAAAATGCTATCAGAACGTTTTTCTGCCAACTTGCAAAAAAACATTTGGTTACGTGTGAGTTTTGGGCACACGTTTGCGATATCTGGGGATCTTTTATTCACCCCTATGGAAAATGGCACAAGTTCACTATTCTTCAAAAGCCTCAGAAAAGGAGAAGGGAGATGTTTGGTTGTGGTTTGGTTGTTTTCTTCAGAGAAGGGCACTGCTGGGGAAGGGAGGGACCGAGCACAACTGAAGGCTATAAATAAGCTACCAAGAACCTTGATTACAGAAGTACTCGGTTTCTCTAATAAATTAGGTCCTTTTGCAAACCAGAGAGAAGTAGAGAGATCCACAGCATTTGAATAAGCTAAATTTGAGCGCTGAGGTGTGTGAAAGGCTGCAGTGGGTTGTGGATTGATGGTGGAAGCGAGGGGCACGGCCGGCCACAGGAAGATGTGCTCACCCAGGCAGATGCCGGGGCTGGAAGGAAATAACATTATGCAGTGATAAACATGGATCATGAAGCCAGGAAGAGGAGGGTGGAGAACGCGAGAGAAGAAAATCAAGAGAAATTACCAGATTAGGAAGTTACTTGGAGGAAGTTGGTTATTTAACTTGAGGACACTAAACCTCAGGTGAAGGGACTCGCTGACAATTATTTTTTGCAAAAGCCAAGATTAACAAAAACCATGAAGTGTCCATTTGAAAGTTTAGAATAATTATAAACAACAACAAACAAAAAAAGTTAAGAGATTGAGCTTCCAAGAGACAAAATTAGCAATTCATCCCCAAGATGTAACCCTTGTCATGGCAGGTGTAGGAGTCCACAGGGACCCACAGGGGATGGAGCAATAAAAAGGCATGAGCTAAGCAAATATGACCTTTAGTAGATCAAACACAACCATCGAAGAGGTTTGGAAAACAGCAAAGAAGTAATTTGGAAACCATCTTAGAACAAACTATTTTAATTTAATTCTTTTGTATAATTGTTGCTTAGGAAAATAAGGTACATAAGAACAGAATGTAACACGTTTGCAGTTGAAAAGTACTTTTCAGGAACATTTCCACCTAAGACATTAATCTTTGAAAAGGCAACGTGCAATGGCACTCCAGGAACAGAACTAATTGAAATTACAGATCCTGGAGGCCAAGGAGCTGGACGAAGAAGAGCACTGTCCCACCAGCGGCGATGGAGTGATCACAAGCACAGCCCCAGCACGTCAGCCAGCAGGAGTATTTCTTCCTATGTCCACAGACTACGCAGCTAGACCCACTACACAGGGAATGCAATTTAATGCAGTGCTTTTAATTGTAAGCCTTTAAGGTTCTAAAAAGCGCTGTCTGTAAAAACAGCCTATGTCCACCAAGCTATTTCACACGAGCTCTGAAATAAAGTTTAAGTTTCAAACTTCTAAGGTCTCTATTTTACTTGTTAATATCTCCAAGGCAAACAAGAGGCAAATTATTTCTTAAAAGAATCTTAAATAAGTTGAGTACACAGTCAACAGAGCATTAAATTAATAATGAGTAATAACCAATTAACTGTGGCTGGCAACTAGAATCTACATTTTCTAGTAACTGGGAAGCTGTGCAGGAAGCCGTCAGGACACATTCCATGTCTACAAGAAATACACAACTGCCCCCTCTTTGCACTGGTGACAGAAGAGCACGAGTCTCTGGCTGGGACCGCTGTACGCTGTATTACCTATAGGGGTTCTATTGTCTATAGCATATTCGGTATCACGCTAGTCAGTGAATGAAGATTCTGTTCAGCAAAATTTAAAATATTTTGGTCAAACCTCAAGTGCTTGTCATCCTTTTAGTATCTCCTTGAGCATAGCTGCGTCCCAGCATGCTCTGCCAGTAGCTCCTAAGCACTTCTGCACCTCAGCCGATAACCAGAACAGTCCTAACCCAGCGACTTCACTGCAGACGACCGTACCGAGGATGAGAAAGCCGTGAATCAGGCTCAATAACCCACATGCCATAAAACATGCGGTGTCACCATCTCGCGATTCAACACAGACACAGTCAGCTGTAGGACCAGGCGGGTGCTGCCACTTTGGCCCCCGGTTCACGGGAACAGGCATTGCTGCTCTCGGAGCTTTCTGCGGGACGTCAGCCTTCCCTAGCATTTTGGCATCTCTGACAAAGTCAAGATTCCATGCTTATTCTTTTCAGTTTTAAAGCCTGACACAAGACGGGGGTGTTAAAGCAGGTTTTTGTTAAACTGAAAGCGTCACCACAGGTAAAACTCCTCCCCAGCCCCAGTACGAGGGAAGCAGCCTGGCACAGGGAGGCCGAACTTAAGGCAGACGAGCTCGTTGGTCTTTTCATTGATTGTAAAGGGGCCGATGCTATTTGAGAAGACAGGCAATAAAATGCATTTCTCTTGCAGGCAAATCTTATAACAGATAGAAAAACAATCTTAGTCTCTTGCTAAAGGCACGCTCACTAATTGAAACAGAAATAAAATGAGGAATAGGAAAGAGATAAAGCTACAGAGTTATGTCTTGGTCCAATTAGTAGGCAGAGACTTAAATTATCAGCTAAAGACATTCTACAAGTTTCAATGTTGAAAATTGGAAGGGAAAATACATGCTGTTAAAACTGTTGCCACCTGGTCTTGACAGCACAATCCAGAACATTTTCTAGAAAAATAATATTTTAAAACCCCTGGACACAGTCCAGTGACAAATGCAATTAAACACAGAGATGTAAAGAGCCCTGGCGGGTCATCTAGTCCATCTATTTGCCAGCACAGCCTTGTTCCAAAGCAGCTATGAGTACTTAAACTCTTTGATGGTTCCCCATTCTTCTTCCCTGTAAGAAATACAGCTTCCCCTGGGCTATATCTTACATACGTTTGTCTAGAACATATCTGCACAACGTGCCACCACCATCCCCACGCCCTGGCTACACTCCACGACCCACTTTTGGCAGTCCCTGCTGGGGACAGCCTCCCACCCCCGGGAAGGAGACGCTGAGCTGGGCTCCCCTGGGGCTTCGCTCCCCCCTTCCCTTCCAAAACTCCCTCCTTTCTCTCCTCTGCCTCCTGGCTTTTGCTCTGGGGCTTCAAATGAGGTGAATTACAAGGGCAGGTCACTGCATCTTCACCAGGGGCCAAGACACAGCTACTCTGAGGAAATGGGGTTGAAAGAAGCTTAAGACACTTTTTCTGCTCTTTAAGCGTGCAGCCAGCTCAGGCAAAGAGTTGAGGCTCCACCTTATCCGACAGTGTCGCAAATGGCAAAGCAGAGACCCCGGCACAGCCTGAGCCCTGCATCCCACCTCCCGACGTGAGTGTGAGCAGTGCTGCCACGCTCCGGCACTGCCGCCGTCCCGCCGGCTCCCAGCCACTCGGTGCTCGGCTGCCTGGCCCACCACGCCATCCCCTTGGCTTACTTCTCTCCAAAGAGCACCCTCCCACCTCTTCCCTCTGCCTACTCCACACTTTTCCACACTCACCACTGTACTCTTACATTTAATGCGCTTCTCCTCACGTTACCCTGTACAACTGTTCATCACCCTGGGGACTGATGCTGCCCTTCCCCAGGGGCAGATATCACCGCTCCTCCTCCCCATTCCCAATGGGCGACATGAGAAATGTCACCTTTTTTTCCAGCTATTAGTCAAAAATTACAATCCATCCCTTTGGCCCTCCATAATCCTTGTCTGTTCTTTGTCCTGTCCTCCGGTCTTTCAGCAGCACGACTGACAGCACAGGGCCGCGTGCCGGGCTCCTTCTCGTAGGGGCCACGCAGGCGGGCGCCCTCGCTCTCTGCTGCCAGCCTCCCGCTGCACCGCCGGGTTCAATTCTTAACATTCCTGGTTGGAAACTGTCACATTACAGTTTAGTCTCATCTCTAGTGCCTCTTTTAGTGTCTTAAAAATTCGTATAGGAAATCGGCTCCCATTTTAAATGATTTTTTTTCTACTACTATTGTTCAATTATTTTATTTTTTATTTAAACACAGTACAATAAACTAATCAAAACTGCTAGGCAGATGTTGTAAGTAATTGGGTTCTGATGTTCTCTAAATGACAGGGCATACCCATACTTATCACTTAGAAGTGAAATAATAACAATTAATTTGCATAGTATGTTGCACTACATACACCTAAGTATTAGTGTTAGAAGCCCCACAATAAGCCTGTGAGCCAAGTAGAAACTATGATATTCCAGCAAGGTCCGACCCAGAAATTAAGTTTCTTCAGTTTTGTGGATTATGATGTGCCTAGCTTTTTCATACAAAGAAGCCATAAAAGTTCAACATTAGTATCACAGTCTCATTGTGTGAAGCAAATAGACCGAAACCGGCCAAAACGTGGCAGGTGGGTACCGAAGAGGGCTAAGCCAGCGCAGCGCAGCAGGAGCTGCACGGCCTCCCTGCCTGCACCCCGCGGGAAACCTGCCCCTTCTTGCTCTCTGGCACTGGGGTTTCTCATAGACAGGTCTCTGCAAACTGCCCGTGCAGTTTCAAACAGAGCCAGGAAAAAGAAGTCTTATAGAATGGGAACACGCTCTTGCCACTCTCGGGCGTGCCCGCCACGAGCCCTCGTGCAGTGACACAGCCCACAGCACGGCTTCCTTCAGGGAGGCAGAAAGAGCACGTCACGCCTTGGTACCGCAGGCACACCGTTCACCAGCCTGATCTGTGCGAAAGGTCGCCCGAGGAACGTCACTGAATATTCATAGCAGCAGGGTATGCTGCTCGCTTCCTACTGTCAAGTAAAAATTATTTTTTCATTGTCACAAACACGTGATGACAGAGGCTCTTGTGTGAACACAGCACGTCCTGAACTCACCGGTTTGTTGGGAAAGCTTTACTCTTGCCAGCCAAAAGCCGCCAAGTGCCTTGATAGCAGCAAATTAGTAACCAGTATGGCAAGAACCGCAGCGCACACAATAAAAACCCTCAACTGTGTTACTTGAAAATGGAAACTTCTTCTCAAGTGCCTCGGTGCGAGCACAGGTGAAGGACATCAGCTCCATCACTCGCTGCCTGCACCCCGAGAGCCAGATGCATCCTGCCAGCATCTCGATGGGGACTGCCTGCATTTCTCCCCAGCTCCTCTAAGGTGGCACACCTCCCAGCACCCTCTGCAAAGCAAAGAGGTTTTCAGATCTGTAGTGCTGCCAACCCCGCCACGCTGGTTTGAGCTTATGGCACTGGCACGCCAGTCTCGTAATCCACCCTGGAGATCAACCCTATTTCACTACGGACTCAAGAGCGCCTGAAAACCTGGTCACTTGTACTGTTTAAATGCAAGGGGCTCGAACTGACAAAATAAATGATACTTCAGCGTTCTTCACTGCCAGCCTCAGCTATCCCCCGTCCAGTCCGTATCAGACCTGGAGACCACAACTCGCGGCTTTATGCCCGTGGAGAGCGCTGCCTGGTGCCCATCGCAGCGGCTCCCACCAGCAGCAGCACAGCGGTGCTATCAGGCACGCTCAGCCCAGGTGCGACTGCTCCAGAAAACAGCCCCGAGCTGCAGCGTGATACAAACCAGAAGGGAACTGCTTTTATTTTCATGCTGAATAGCTGCACGAAAGCAAAAAGGAAATACATTCTCTTAGTACAGCAGAAATATTCAAGTGTGTGAGTCAGTAGTTCCAAAAATACATTTCATAAGCTGCAAAACAGATATGTATGTTGCCATGGCACTTAAGCAAAATTAACAAGTCTCAAGCTTGTTTCATATATGAATAAAAATCCAAGCGATCGTAGTTTCCTCTATCCTCAGCTGCTTTATTGCTTGCACACTAAGGTCAGTTTTGCCACTGATTTCATTTGTTTTTTTTCCCCAGATTTGACTTTCAAAGCAAGACCTCTAAAGGGCATCTAAAGGTGCAGGTAGGTGCTTAGCAGGGTTCCCACAAGTGCCTGGATATCTGATTCTATACGATGGTTAGATGGCTCCGTGCTTCTCAAAGTCCTAGTAGATACCTGCCTGCAAGTCTAGGCACCTACTGCCTGGACAAATCTGGCCCTTCGAGCGTGATCCTGCACTGCTACTGTTAATGGGAGCTTTTCCACAACTTGAGCAGGACGGAGCCAGTCCTAAATGAATGCTTTGATTAAATTATCTCTTGCACACAAAGAGCAAGGTGCACTTAGGTGGGTGTTAAAAAAAAAAAAAGAAAGAAAAGAAAAAAAGAAAACCACATTACTAATCTGGGCTCTTATTCACATCTGTTTAAGTCTGGAGCATCTCCAGCAAGGCTTACATTCCCGCAGTCGGTGCCAGCAGGAGTAAGAGCAGAATTTGAACAGAAAGGAAGCAAGGTACAATACAGGCACGGTTGTGCCAAGGCAGGGGGCTGCGGATCCCCTCCGTGGGATACAGTCTTGTTCCACCAAGGAGCTCCTGAGCGAGTCCCTGAGGACAGGGAACTCGGTCCTGACCTCCCCTGCCCAGCAGGACGGGGACAGCGATGTCACCTCACCCGACCTCATCACGCCGCTCTCCTCCTCTCGCCAGCACAGGCAGAGGCATCCACGTGAAGCAATGCCATCAGCCTTGACTGCATGTCACCCTCGCACTCAGAGGTGCTTCGCTTTCGCTTCCTTTCCCTCCCCCTTTTCTGCCCGCATCAGCAAGCCCTAATCTGCTCCTTGCGGGAGCATCCAGTGTGAAGTGCTCCGGCCAAGATTGGGGGATTCCTTATTACACTGACTGCGCATCTCCTCCTGTCTCCAACTTCGGTTCATTCAACACACCAATGGCCAACCGCGAAGGGCAGACAGCTGTTTGTCCCCATACACTGTCCAAAGGCACACCCAAGCAAGGCAAATATACCTTCAATGTACACCAGAGGATATATGTATGTATATATACGCAGTATGTACACGTTGTGCTTTCAAACAGCCAGGCACCTGCCTGTCCTCGCCGTCCTCAGCCACACACCGCTGTACCGGCATGGTTCCTACAACCACATCTTGAAAACTTGTCGAAAACACTCTCCCCAAGATACACATATATATTTTTCCACTGCACCGGCCAGAGCCTAAGCACAAACACCAGCAGGAGATCTGGGTCTTCGGGACTTACTGTCACCACCCCTCTCAAAGAACAAGTCATCCCTAGCTGTTGGAAGGATCAGACGCCGCAAACTCTTGCTTACCAGTGCTTGTGCCTGGGAGCAATCCCATTGAAAGAAAACAAACCAAACCCCGCAAATAAGGCTTACAGGATGCAGCCCCAAGTTTCTTCAGAGCTGGCAGAATGAGCCTTTCTTAGAACAAAACGCAGCAAGATCCTCTGCTCAGTGCTCTTCCAAATGCATGTCTGCGAGAGTTAATTTTTAGTTAAATCATTCCATATAGCAAAGCGCTTCCAACATGCAGCATGCAGTAATGTGAACCCAAACATGCTTCCCACAGGAGTAAAATCAACACACAAACCAGTTAAGAACCCTTACTACTCACAAGACCACCTTTCGCTTGTACAGGGAAGCTATGAAAGTTAACCCCCGTACAATCTTCTTTCAGCTTAGACGACTTCAAATGAAAGCCGAGAACAAGAAGGGTGGGTATTTTTTTTTTCCTGGCAAATGTTAAATGTAAAGTCCCAAAAATTTTTGCAATATGCAAATAATTTCTCAGCAATTCACTTTTTTTTTTTTAAGATTGTCACTATAATCATGCACCATAAATCAAAATTAGGTGAGAAAATTAATAAATTAGCAATTTTCAGGGATTTAATAATCTTGCCTTTATAATTCACTCCAGCATATCAGCACCATTTTTACATTAACAGCCTTACTTTCAAAAATAGACATAACACTATCATAACATTTCATGCTTTCAGGGTTGGGTTTTTTTTTAAAGGATGTCAAGAAACAACTCCCAGTGAGCGTTTCCATCAATCAAAGTTGAGAAGTGGGGGGAGAAAGCAAAGAGAAAGGAAAGGCAAGCCTCTGCCTGACCCGGCGGGAGGGATGGGGAGGACCTGCCTCCCAGCTGCCAGAGGGACAGGGACACCCACGCCCCAGCACCCGGCCGGCCCCGCAGACCCCAGCAGCTCCGAGCTCCGGGGGCAGCCGCACCCGCACAGCTTCAGGACAGTTGGGCTCAGTTTGCCCCTCACCATTTACTTCTAGAAATGGGTACAACAGTCACCCCTGTGTGCCAAAGGCAGCAGCAAAAGACCGAGACTATAAATGGCTCCAATGACCCCACCAAATACTTTCCAAGAGCAGCTAAGCTACCAATTGCTGTTATATTTAACTTTAAAGTTTAAGCACACACCAATTCATCTCTACTGATTTGGATTACATTTGCGCTACAGTTCACTGCAATGAGATGTAGGTGTCTCAAGTTGTCATGTCACTGTATAAGCCCTCCTGAAAACTCTTGGAATAAAGAAAATGTAGCGTTTGAAGAGACGGATTATTTCTGTACAGATCATCATGCTGAAGTCACAGCTTTAAGGAAATTTGGCTGACTGTTTCAGAAGCAGTATGAAAACAAGAAAACATAGTTTTAAAACGCGTACTCTATGCATTTCAAAGCACAAGGTGAGACAGCTACTGCCTTTTCACTGTGGGCTCCGCACCTTCGGGGCAAGGCTAACCTCCTTCGGTTCCCACCGACCTCAGACCCTGCAGTTTGCTGCCGAAGAAGCAGAGAGCAGCATTTCAGTCCTGGACCTCTTGCCCGGCTTCTCCACCTGGTCCTCCTTGCTGACGCAATAGAGCCAGGCTGGCCAGAGCAGCCAGGCCGGCCAGAGCAGCCAGGCCCAACAGGCACAAGGGCATTGCTTCCTGATGGCTTTTGATATTTGAATATTTCTGATAGTAACGTATGCTATTGCCTTTGATCCTTTTCCCTTGTCTTCCTGTTTAATGATACTGGCTTTAGCGGGTGTGTGAATTTCTGGAAGGCAAAAAAAAAAAAACCCTACAAGTCAGCTGAACAGCAAAGGGGGATCAGGAAAGCGAAGTTACCTATGGCTGAGGATGTGACTGCTATTGACTAAAATCTACTTCACACCAGGGTTTCAACTACATTCAAAACTCGGCTTCTACATAATAACATTCTTAATAATAACCCTATTTTTTCCCAGCAACACTTTTTCAACTCCCCCTGTGTTATCACATCGCTACCCTCCAACCCCCACGGCTTGATTTCTTTACTCAACGTGACATCTGTCCGCACTAGATTGCAATATCCTTGGGCGACCGAACATGTCTCCTTATGAGCCTATACAATTCCTAACACAAATATGGCACCATCCAAATAAACAAACAAATACTAATAAATAGCACTCGACCTCCAGAACTTGTGGCTTCGTTTCGTCCTCCGAGACGGCGGGGCTGCGTTCCCGCTGCCCCTGCGAGGACAGGTCTGCTCCAGCAGGACCGGCAGCAAACGGCGCGGTCACGTGAGATCCTTTTCAATGCATAAAGACTTCCTTGTTGAATTAAGTTTGTTCATGCTACAATCCGAGCACCACATCTGGTGCTCACAGTGACCAAAACATTCCTTGTTAGCTTCCCAGTAAATAAATTATTTTCTACAGAAACACTCCAGTGACTAAGATGAAAATAGTGTGGAAAAGGAAATGTGCCGGACCATTTATACTGTTTTTATACGTCGTTTAATGGGCAGAGTGCTGCTGAATACCAGGCTGCAGTTCAATTGAAGTGTTCCACTGTCATCACCAGCAGCTGCAGAACCCCCGAGACTGAAACACAGCCCTCCCATTCAAGCTCATTTCATCCATTGTTACTTATAATATGATCTAAAGGAACATTTGCAGGATTTCATAGAAAGTTTAAATGTTGTTTGATGAGAGCCATTAGATATTTAAATCTGAAATGAGTGACATACAGTAGCGAGAGAGGCAATCACCGCACACCTAATGCGGAGCGCTAAACTTCATGGCTATCATCTTCATTTGTTCATGGCTAATCCTTGTAATGGCACGTACGGCATCATAATGGCAACAAGATCCCCACCAGACGAGGCCCGGGCTGACACCAGTCCTTGCTGCAGGTATGCCTTCTCCAGACGACAGCCTGTTTTATAGGAGCTGAGCATAAAATGAAAACACCAATGGAGAAGCATCTCTCGTTCTTTTTCAAAACCATCCCATTGCAATCCAGGGGAAGGTTCAAAGAATAAGGTATTGACTGGCACAATTTTGGCACCTGAATGACTCACACTCTAAACTTGCAGCACTTTTACCCACCATTCCCAACACAAGTGCCTCTGGAAAAGGCCCTATCCCAATGCGCTGCACAGTGCTTCCAGCAGCACCGTTATCCAGGGAAAGGGCGGCCTTCATACAAGTATAAAAAGACCTCAATTGTTCCCAACCTATCCACACCATACTCCTCCCAGCTGTCACAAAGACATCTTTCACCAAGCTGCTTTCCTGGAGGCCTATCCTTATCTGACACTTTGCAACCCAGCTGGTAAGTTTTTCCTCTCCCATTTTTGCCCTTCCAAATCCTACCATTTACCCCTCCCACTCTTCTAATTTGAAGAGTATGGCATAAATACTCTTCCTTAGCATTTCTGGGTCCTGCCTCCTCACCTCTTCAACTGACTTATTTTTCCTTTATTTTTCTTTTACTCTTCTGTGCATTTCTACTCTCTCATTTGGGGACTTCAGTGGATTTTTTCTTATCAGTACCTTCCATTAAGTCAGACCCTTGCACTTTGTCTCCATTTGACAGAGCAATAAATAGGCATTTGCGAGGCCATACCTACTCACTCCTGTGTACCAAAGAGTTACTAATTTGATGTTCACCAGCTTCCCTATTCGACCCCCTCCCACCTGAAACCAAGCTGCCATCTCTCCTGAAGCAGTCTCCAAACCAGACAGACCACAGCTTCAGAGCAGGCGGGTTACCTCTCCTGCCTCCCAACTCTCTGCCCATCCTCTGGTTTCCTTCCATGCACTTTTCCATGATTTTCCACCCAACAGTGGATGACTGACCTCTTTTCAGCTCTCTTCTTTCTATCTGTTCTTTGCTTTTTCCCCGTAGATACAGTTGATGGTTCTCAACGTAACTCTTCTCCACCTTTGAGTCTTTTGTCCCTCTCTCCCATTACAAAGGGGGTCCCGCTGATTCTCAGTCCTGACCAGCAGTACCAGCAATCACTTGCTTCACTCCTCCTCTTGCAACGTGAGCTTTCTAGCTGGAAAGCTCACAACCAGGTAGACGTCCTCCACCACAGACAACTCCTCTGCTTCTTCAATTCTGTGCCCTTCCTACTAGACAGCTCTGCTACTCTAACTTCATTGAATCGCACACCCACAACCCCAGCTGCCTTTTCTCTGCCTTTTCCTCGGTCTCGGTCTTCACTTGCTTTTACTCTCCTGGCTCTAGCTCTCCCTCAGCACAGCGCTTTGCCATTCCTTCCAAAGAATAACTTACCAAATAAAAACACAACTTCCTCCCTGCTCTTCCCCTCTCCCTCCTACAGCCTTCTCCTTCATCCTCTCTCAAGAACAGAAGGTTCTTCTCAGTTCTCTCCCCTAAGCCCATTATTACTTTTTCCCAGCAATCCAGTCCACGCTACCTCCACACTGCCTATCTCACCATCTCCTCCTCTGCTCTGACCCAAAACCTCCATTTTCTCTTCTCGCCACCTCCAGCTTTATCCTCTCGCAACTCAAAAATACATCTGAAAACCCTCGACTGCACTCCCTCCTCGCATCCTTCTCATGGTCTTCCAGTCCCCATCGCATCAGCCATACATTATTCACCAGCCCTCAGTTTGGTTCAGCTGCCGGGAAGAGCCGACCACAGCTATTTATGCCGAACAATACCATCTCTTTGTTTTCTTGTGCTCCCCAATCTGTCTATCCATCTGTTCTCCCTTGTTTTATACTCCAATTTTAAGCTCCTGGGGAAGGATCCTCCTCTTTGTTTAGGACTTACTCAGTCACAATAAGGTTACAGTTTAGGACTAGACCACCTCAGCGTTAAGATTTTTTAAATAAATAAAACCTAGATTTTACTTGGATCCAACTTGTTAAAAGAAAGATTTTAACAATAACAACTCTCTTTAGTCAAAGCAGTGATTTTCTCAGAAATCTTTTCCTCAACGTACTCTAAAAACAAACCAACATTGATTCCTGGGAACTTCTGTCTAAGAAAAGGGTTGGAGGGAAACAAGTACAAAGGTAGCAAACAAGACTCGTCTTGGACAAAGATGGGGGGAAAAAAATGATATTTTGCTTCCTGGTTTTCATTTTTTTCCACCAAAAAGTTTTGAAGAAAATGTAACAAAGATAAAATTATGTTTGTCAACATTTTTCGTTGAGGAAGAAAAGATTTCCTATTTGCTTCTTGTCCCACTTCTGATCCCCGCCGCTCTCCAGATGAGCGGGGTTGGCCAGTGAGACTGGCCGGCCCCACGCAACTGGAGCAGAGGTCAGTGAAAGAGGCAGCGTGTGCAGAGAGAGGAACACTTGTCAAAGTATTTCAACTGCAGTTGTTTCAGATTTGCTCTCTCGCTACTAGGTGCTGGGAATTTTCCCTTCATTAATGCAGATTATTGGGTAAAAGGTACAGGAATAGCTAAAGAAGCAGTGCTCCAGGGAAAGGGACACGCTGACCCTCTAGGTAAAAGGACTTAAAGAGAAACAGTTTTCTTGGTTTCTGCTCAGGACTATTGCTTGAAGAAAATCGTTTCTCTCTTTAAAAAAAGTACCTTGTATGCTCCTTCAGTATATTACTAGTCACGAGGAATAATACGCTCTAGAGGAGCGGTAACCCATTTGTTATACTGGCCGTACACAAGCTGACAACCAGGCTATCTGTCTACGAACAATACCTCACTTGTGCCACTGCTGCAAATCGTGGCTGGATTTTCGGGAAACAGGTGCACATAAGCCTGCCGTCTACGTTTAAGTCTTGAAGCAAGCAGGAAACATCATTTTAAGCATGACTACCAAAGTATATCCAATGACAGTAACGGGAACTTGTGAGGCACTCTGGATGCAGAAAAACAGTCCCCTAATTCAGAATCCCAACAAGGAACTTAACAATTCCCAGCTTTAAATAGCTTCATATTTTACTGTCATTTTCAAAACACATCTATATCAGACTGACACGGCCAGGACACCCACTGCAAAGGAATTAGGGATTTCCAACCCAATATCCATGCCCCGTTTCACCACCCCTCGCCGAGCCGTGATGAAGACAGTACAACGGTATCAAAGTTACATGGACAAGGAGTGAAAAATCTTGTGCTGGAAAACAAACAAACTGCTTCCTGTACAGAACTGTAATCTTTTTAGAAGTCTATTAATTTTGCAGGTTTTGTAGTGCTTGGAGTTTCTTGGGTTTTCCTCCATTTTACAGACAGGCCAGTTTACTTCCCTTCCTTTCATAATTAAGCTGATCTTAAATGACAAAAATAGCATGCCACGAGTATGGTAAAGCCATCAAATATTACAAGAACCAATGCATGGGGAAGAATTAACTATATATAGTTAATTAAGTTTCAAAATGTGTTTCTCGTATTCTTTTGTTCCAATAAAAGAGCTTTACATCGAAAGGAAAGAGGTCGTCTCCAACATCTTCCCGGACTGAGCCAGAGGGTAAGCAAGGAGTAAAAAGGGAGTCGCTTCACACATTCTTGGTGCAACCAGACAGGTTTTCTGGCTCCAGGGACATGCAAGGTGACACCACGTTAACCAAGAGACACCAAAGGCTGTATAAGAGGGGGTTTTTTGTTATCCAAACTAGAAGCACTTTTGTAAGCCTCCTGCACATGGATTTTCCCCCTGAAAACATACTTATCCTACTACTTTGTTTAAATTCTGCGGGGAAACAGCAGAATGAGGCGGCCCTGCTTGTACAGTGCGTTATCGCACCATGGTCTTGGGCCCTTCACAAATCTGCGATTGTCAAAATCTACCAAAAACAGTTCTCTCCTACAAAAAAAAAAAAGTGCACTGAGCCAAAGGTTACATTCTACAAACCGAGCCCAAATTAAACTAGCCAAAGGATAAAGCATCAGGAAATAAAAACCATAGAATGTATTTTTCAGGAAATAGCTGTTTCATTAAGACAGAGATGTTTGAGTCATTTCATTTGTAAGAAACGTAAACTATTTCCTTGCACATGCCAGAGGGCAAGATATATTCAAAGGTATCTAATCAAGGTACTTCTCAGTGGTTCAAATCTATGATTTAGCTCACAGAGACTGACAACTCAATTAAGTTTCTTATTATAGGCATCCCCTAACCCACTAAAAATGTACTCCCCATTGAGTGTGTCACCATGTACTTATTGCTGCTATTAGCCAAAGAAGGCCAGGTCAAACACTGTCCTCATCACAATTAGGCCCTACACTATGATTTGGAGGGTGGGGGGGGGGAAAAAAAAAGATAAAAGTAAAATTTTTGTTTGCAAAACCATCTTCTTGTGATTTGTAATTTATTTAGATCTCATATCAAATTTTTCCACTGTGAATCATTCAGCAGCAATTTGGGGTTTGGTTTTTTTTTTTGTCTCGTAAGATTTGAAACAGGAAAATTAAGAAAAATTCATCCCGATTCGTTACCTACATTACATGAATTGCACAAAAAAGGAAAAAAATAATACAATGTTCTAGAGATTTTTTGACTTCTAATATAATACTTTAACAGATGAGAACAGCTTTTCCTTTATTTTAAGTAAGTCTTCTATTTGATATTATCTCATTAAATATTGCTGAAGAAAAACATCTCATTTACAGGATAACATCTACTTACAATTAAGGCCCTTCCAGGCTTTGAACAAGACACTATCCAAGAAAATATTGATAATTATCTTTTTCTTCCTGACATAAGAGAAAGTCCTGCAAGATCTCCGAACGCTGAATTCATGGGCCATAGACTGAAATGCTGCTCTGAATCAAACCGGAGCAGCTTTAGAAATTACCACCTGTATTCTGCTCACGAGAGCCCTTCATCTGTGGATTACCACTGCCCAGAAAGAAAGATAACAGATCATGGGGGCAAGGCAACTTTAACTACATAAATAAGCAACCAGAAAAACAAACAAATAAATGAAAGACTCAAACCAGAAAGTGGAAGGCCCACAGCCGAACCATCTCACTGCCCCAGCTGACTTGAGCCCCACACCCCAAGGGCGCTCCTGCAGCCCAGTTCCCCCCCAGCTGAGAACAATTGCTTTTTAAACCGCCTCCCTCCAACCCTCCTGGCTCTGGAGGTTTCAGTGTGACTGTGATGATTTCCACCTGCGAACAATCTACCACCTGTGGACCTCAAGGAAACTTTAACAGAACGGGATTTGCAGCATGAGCACTAGTGGCCCAGGGATAATTTGAAAGAGTGATCCCGGTCTGCAGGAGGAGCTCAGTCCCGAGAGCTGCATCAACATACATTTGCAGATAAATATTATGAAAGCTTAAAAATATTTTTACTTTTAACCAAAATAAAGCCTTAGTGACCATAACACACCTGTAACCCAGACTTTATTCCTTCAACCCTGGCTCGTATTTCCCAGCTGACAATGGAGCAGCTCCAAGAGCAGCCCCAAAGCAGCTGGCACAAACCCGGGAGGATGCTCCCGACTGTTTCTGAAGAGCCAGCCCGTATCACCGCCATAGCTCATCAGCCTCCGGGCTACCATCCTGACCACAGGGGCAACACAGACAATACTGGGGCGTCGCCCCACCACCACCACCTTTTGTGGACCTCATTTCTAATGCTCCCAGATGCAAGCGCGGCGGCAGGGAGCTTGCCTTCTGCTCAGCGTGACGCCTTTCCCCTTCTACACGGGGGCAGAGACAATCCATCTCCTCTTGCACCTACACGAAGGACTCGGCACCAGCACCCAACAGCGTGGAGCCCAACCTGGGGGCACGGCCCACACCCTGCCCGCTCACCTACGGCCACCTAAGCTTCCAGAGTTTAGTAGGTCCCACGGTGTTAAATGAAAATGGAATTTAATCTCGTACATTTATATGAAAAAGGGCAAGTGAAAAAAAAATCCTGGTGCTTTTAGTCCCTTTTCAATAAGTTATATCAAATAATGTCTTTTGCTAACTACATTAGAGAGCAATTATGACTTAATGGCTGTCTAAATCCATTATCAGTGTACATTTAACCTTTCAATATTTAAAGATAATATTTAATTTGAGCAAATTAATGGACTGCCTGTGAGACCAAATATATCTATTTAGTCTCTCTGGTTTTCCATCAGTGATATTTCCCTTTAGATAGCAACTTGCGTGACAAGCAAACGGGTAAATTTGTTCCTTACATTCATACTTCAAATACACATTAATAATACAGTGCTATGATGACTGAAGTGAAAGTAAAATCTCAAATAACTACTAGATTTATCTATTTTAGTCTTCACATTAGTTTCACATCCCTCCACAGTTATTTTTGATCCAGTAGAGAAAATATATTTGTATAGTTTCCTACCTTCTTACCATTTTCACAATTACCATTACACTAAAGATTTTACTATTATTCCCTCCCTTTTATCTTTGAGTTACAAAAGCATTCCCAGCACAGTGCACATTCCGTACTTTCACAAAAGAGTGCAAAAGTGTTTATGAATTTTCAAGACTGCCTCAGAACAAAATTTGTATTTTAAATTAAATTACACACTGAAGACAGACCACCGTACAGGAGTTGCAGTCCAACAGCTTATTTAAATACCAAAAAAAAAAAACAACAAACAAATAAACAAGCAAACAAAGCCCAATTACCCAAAGGATTCACGAAAGACCCTACTCCTTACATATTAGTTGCCATGGAGTCTTCCCAAAATTTCAAGTTAAAACATACACTGCTCACTACCAATTTTTATGCTTGTTGCATTGACCAAAACTCTTCCTTATTTAAAATGGCAGATTTAAAGCGAGTTTTCCACACCTTTATTTCAAACAGCTAAATCGATAGCCAGGTTTCCAGAACCGAATGCCTTCCTCCAACTCACTGATAACAGAATGTAAAATTCAGATCACTCACTTGGATGACTAATTCTATAGCAAGGAGAGCTAGAACTGCTTTTGTAAATACTGACACAGACATAGAAATTTCAGTTGAAGGAAGAAAAGTTGGTCTTCGTTCCAGGGACCCTGCAATTCAGTTTCAGAAAGGAGAGGCGAAGAAGCAGGGACCACCTTAAAATACGTGCCTCTTCAAAATTTAACTGTCTATGCATGATGCTCTATGATGTCATCTTTGTAGTCTCTTTCCTCTTAAATAAAAAGGTGATAACGTTCAAAGCTTGCACTATTTAAATAAACATGGGCAAATTATTGCACTTCACCAATGCAAGCATATAAGTGACTGTAAATGCATTATCATGTCAAAACCTGGTGGAGTTACAGAACTAGGTTGACATCTTATTCACATATTGAAAGGTTAGAGGTGTTCCTCTGTGAATAAGGCGCTTTAAATATAGTCTGACTTTGCACATTATGCGCACTTTTGATTCCATGGTACTACTTATCAGGTTCTGTGACAAAATGCAAAGAAGTTTTTTAGTTGCACGAGCGCGAGTCTGGCATGAATCCACTGAATTTAGTAAAGTTACATCCAATTCATATCATTGTACGCAAGTGGAATTTAGCACATCACTAACGGGTGGGATCCCTTCCTCGAGCAAAGCCAATGGGACTCTTCCTTGAGTGGAAGCCCTTAGGATTTGGACCAGCGTTTAAAAAAATTTTCACATAGGTTACATTTTGACCCCTGCACAATAGAGAAGGTTTAACAGTAGAAGAGCTACTTATGCTCTCATTCACACAGAATTTCAGAATACAAGTTACGCTTAACTCAATACTTAAGAGTGCATTCAAAGCGGATGGAAGTCAAAATGCAAGCCAAAAGGGAAGCATTTGCTTGCAATCCTATTGCAAGCAAAGGGATTACACTCATCTGCTAAACTGTGAAAGCACAGAAAAATCTAAGGAAAATATTGGAAGAAGAAAAAAACAACCCACACCCACTTAAGGTAGTTATCTCATCACTGATATCCAGGCAAACTTCCTCATCAATTTAACCTCTACGCATCACCACCACAGTAGATGACATACTGTGAGGATCTACCTCCTCAACTTAGAGGCAGCCAAAAGCAGAGATGAGGGGCACACACAAGAGGGGCATCGGGATCCTCTTGACCCAAACACAAAGGACTCCATTCTATCAAGTGCAGCAATACAATGGGTCTGTATTTTGAGTCGCTATTTTTATTTCAGACCAGGAGACCAGACTTAACTATTTCAGACATAACAGAATTACAGAATAGAATGACGAAACAGATTCTGTCTCCTGCAAATAAAGGTCTCTCAAACCCCCGTAAATCTATAGCTAAGGCAAACAAGTTACCTGATTTAAGCAAGGAACTGGCAAAAACCTCCTGCACAGACACATACATACACACACTATGAATTTCACCAAGCCACCCCACCTTACTTTCTACAATCCAAAATAAAGCAGAAATACTCAATTCGTAGATTCTAAGGGAAGATTTTCCAAGAGAAAAAAAGGTAAAACCCAGACTTCCCAAGGAAAAGCCCACAGGGTAAAAGCAGGAAAGACAAGCTACACAGCCTCCACGTCTTTCCGTTCAAAACATTCACGTGGAAATCTCCTGTTCAGCACTCCTTACCTTCAGGAAGGAGCAGCAGTCGCACCACCAGGGCCCACACACTTCCAAGCCCAGCCAGACTGCGTGGAGCCCCGCAGCCACAACCAGCCACCTCCATCCACACCCCAGCCCAAACTAGCTGCTGCAGCCCTCTGGTAGCTCAGCTTAAATGACCCCAATTAGGCAGCCCACCCAACACCTGCAGGGTCTCCACGCCCACGGGCAGCTCTGTAGGGCAGGAGGCACCATGGGGAGGTTTCAGCTGCAGCAATCATGGGATGGGACTCCCTTAGATCTATGGGGATGGCACCTGCTATCGTGACATTGCTCCGCGGCGCTCCACTCCCTCCTTGGGAAGAGTAAAGAGCAAACTCAACTGGGACAAGTGCACGCGTGCATCTGGGAGACTCAAAAGTCTGGTTGACTCTTCCTATCAAAAAAGGCACGTTCCTGTAGAGACATGCCACACATTGGGGGAGGGGGACAGATGGAGAAGGGAAACATGCTATTTAAGTGCTGGAACAAGAACAAGTGAATATAAGCTGGCCATATTTAAATTTTGTCAAAACATTACAATAAGACTTCTGGCCATCAGGACTGAGATGCTGGAACACTATTCCAAGACAATTTTTGGATCAAAAACCTTAACAATTTTAAGACAGAGCATGACAATCTAAGCAACACCAGGCACCTGGACCTGCTAATCCAAAACCTCCCTTCCAGTCCTAACTTCCTTTTCAGATCCTCTGATAAATGGCATTGATATACATCCCCATGTCTCTAAACACCAAGGAAATACTTTGCAGAAAAAGTCTTTCATTACGAAGTCCAACGGCTGGCAACTAAAGACACAAACACGGGGATGAATAACCGCGAGTGGCCAGCCAGCTATCTGTGGAGAGAAGCTGCTCAGGAATGTGGGATTACCTGTTTTTAACAAATCCATTAGATAAGCGATTGTATTCTTTTCTGCTGTTACTTGTGAGATGCAACAGGAATCCCAGCTGTTCATGGGATCTTATCCTTATCTTATCTCATAATTCATGTGGTTTACTCTCGAATACAAAGGGATACAGCAGCCGTTATGGTACTCACCAGCATGGCATCGGCCAGAAAAAAAGAGCATCATTCCTTTTGTCTTTCTACCAGAGTTTGGTTTGAACCAAGCACCAACTGACCATAGTAAATATGACCACTGGTGACTCTTTGTGGTTATAGAGTATATGTTTGTTTATTTGTTTATTTAGAACAGTTGGTTTTATCCAGCAAGGCTATTGTAAACATTTTTCTTAAATACCCACAAAGGCATAACAGAAAGAGTGGGAAACTAATGACCCACAGGCAGGAATGGTTTCCAGCTCATTTTGTTGCAAAGTGTCATCTGTAAGCTAAGAAAGCTTTCTAGTCTAAAATACGCATTTCTTCAAAAAAAAAAAAGACAAAAGCCAACCTTCTCCTTATATGGGTAAAGCAGGACAACCTGCAGCGCTCCAGAAAGGTCTCTGTCTTTGCCCACAGACTAATAGACTTCAAGGCAAGAAGGGATCGCTGTGATGCTCCTCCCTGAAATCATCCATGAGCCTTCGCAGAGCCCTCTTCACCCTACCGGGCCCATCATCACTGACCTTCAAGGAGCACCGTCCTGTTTAAGCCATTTCCTCCAGATTTTTCTGACAATGGGAATATTTATTCCACTTGATGGGGAAAGTAATTCTGTTTGTAATATGACATTTGCTAACAACTACAGAGTAGACATAGAGGCTTTATTTTCTGTGAATGTGTTTAGACAGTGAAAACAACAATACTTACAGTTAACTTTCAATGCTAGGAACTAGTGGAAAACCTATTTGCAAGGCAGCATATACCAAAGACATGACACCCAGGTCTCTCCCTGCAGAAACTTTGTCTAAAGCTCAGCTCTTTCCAGAGGAAAATACCACCGAGGCTCACTCAAAAGGGAATTACTGGTAAGCTTCTTAGGTGCAAGCGCTGAGCCAAAATTAATCTTGAGAAAATTAGATCCAACTCTATTCAGCAGAAGACAGCTAAGCCCGAAGCTGTAGAACCCAACACCACTGAAAATGCGCTTTGATGGTCAGTACAACTAAAGGAAGCGGATGAATGGATGCTTACACAGAGCAAGTACTCCACAAGAGCTGAATGTTATTTTGTCTACCTAGACTTTAGTAAAGCCTTTGTCAACATTTCCCACAGCATTCTCCTGGAGAAACTGGCTGTTCCTGGCTTGGACAGGTGTAGTCTTTGCTGGGTAAAGAACTGGCTGGATGGCCGGGACCAAAGAGAGGTGATGAATGGAGTTAACTCCAGTCGGTGGCTGGTCACAAGTGGTGTTCCCCAGGGCTCAGTATTTAGGGCCAGTTCTCTTTCATATCTTTATCAATGATCTAGACCAAGGGATCGAGTGTAGCCTCAATAAGTTTGCATACAACACCAAGTGGGCAATTGGCTGGGAGTGTTGATCTGCCTGAGGGTAGGATGGCTCTACAGAGGGATCGGGACAGGCTGGATCAATGGGCCGAGGCCAATGGTGTGAGGTTCAACAAGTGCTGGGTCCTGCACTTGCATCACAACAACCCCATGGATGCTACAGGCTTGGGGAGGAGCGGCTGGAAAGCTGCCTGGTGGAAAAGGACCTGGGGGTGTCAGTCAACAGTTGGCTCAATACGAGCCAGCAGCATGCCCAGGTGGCCAACAGGGCCAATGGCATCCTGGCTTGTGTCAGGAATAGTGTGGTGAGCAGGACTAAGGAAGTGATTGTCCCCCTGTACTCAGCACTGGTGAGGGCCCACCTTGAATGCTGTGTTCAGTTTTGGGCCCCCCACTAGAAGAAAGACATTGAGGGGCTGGAGCGTACCCAGTGAAGGGCAACGGAGCTGGTGAGGGGTCTGGAGGACAAGTCTGATGAGGAGCAGCTGAGGGAACTGGGGGTGTTCAGCCTGGAGAGAAGGAGGCTGAGGGGAGACCTTCTCGCTCTCTACAGCTCCCTGAAAGGAGGGGGTAGCGAGGGGGGGGTCAGTCTCTTCTCCCAAGGAACAGGTGATTGGACAAGAGGAAACGGCCTCAAGTTGCGCCAGGGGAGGTTTAGATTGGCTATTAGGAAAAATTTCTTCACGGAAGGGGTTATCAAGCATTGGAACGGGCTGCCCAGGGACGTGGTGGAGTCGCCATGCCTGGAGGTATTTAAAAGCCGGGCAGACGTGGTGCTGAGGGACGTGGGTTAGTGGTGGACTTGGCAATGTTAGATTAATGGTTGGACTCAATGATCTTAAAGGTCCCTTCCAACCTAAATGATTCTATGATTCTAAGGCTAAGTTTACATTGGGGCTCTCTGGCAAACACCAGAATCGGAGAGTGAAAAACAAACAAATATTGTTCTGCCTTAGCAAACCTTATTAATTTCAGAAATTACAACCTCTGAAACCAATGTCAACAATTAGGAATCAGAGATTGTCCTTTGGTTGTCATCTTAAAAGCTCAAAGAGGACTCTATCTACAGACCTGAAAGAAGATAATTGTTAGTTAGACTTCTGTTTGTGACCATCAGAAATGTTACCTTAATTTGGCCTTAATGACCTATAATCTCTTTTAGCATATGGCTTTTAGAATGGTTATTATTCAGCTTGATCTATGGCTATAATGGAGCAGAACAGAACTGTGGGTATAATTAAAATAAGTTCCTGTAAAAGTGGAATATGTAGTACATTGCTAATGTGTAAATGACTAAATAACTTAATTAGGTGAAATGAAGTGCACTTATAACCACAGATGCTTAAGCCGAATCATGATAATGTTGTGTGTGTGAATATATTTTTTTAAATATGTTTATAACCCAAACAGTAGGACAAGGAAATACAAAGTGTACAGTAGTTATAAGGATGGCAGCAAATTTTTTAAAGGGAAGTTTTCGTTACAAAGTAACGTGAAGCTGGTAGAGAAAAATAATTTTTAAATCACTTCAAAATGCTGAAAGGAAACAACTTTTCAATAGGCCGTTCCAATCCCTGAAAAGATCTTCTCCTAGCACAATCTCAAGCAGAGTGTATAAGAAAATTATTCTTCTGGGCAAGCCTAAAAGAATAAATAAATAAATGGAGCCCTCCTTTTCCAAGCCCACCTATTCGTATCATGCCTTTCCATGCCTGTACCTATCTCCTTCATTAGCATGAGTATGTAGGGCAATGAAATGTATAAATCCGCAGAATATAGGCAGACAAAGAGCCCAATCCTTCTCACAGAGAAATCAGCAGGAAAATTCCCATTGCTTTCGATATCTGAAAGACCGGGTTCCAGCTCGGGGGAAAAGCACATAAAGTGCACTTGACGATTCAAAACATGGGACTGATCTTGACAGTCTTCCATCTGAGGCTGTCAAACTGCATACGAGAAGCTCTAAAAAAATCACTTACAGCACTTGTATTCATCGATTCATCCATATTCATTCTTCCTCTATCACTGAATCCCTACTGTAGGTGAATGTAACATAACCATGAGCATGATGAGGAGATGAATAAGACAAATTATTGAATGTGTGCTTGAAGGAGGCTTCAGCCAAATAAGCAACCAGGAAATGTGTACTTTAATTTTACAATGAAAGACAAAAAGGAATGGTACAAAGTGGTACCTTCACAAGTACCTATGGAGCTGTAGCGTGTCTTCTTCCCAGAAATCAATGATTCTCCTCACTGCCCTCGCTAAAATAAAGATATTTTAGACTTTAGCCTATTAGTTTCCTAGCAGAACATGAGATCCTCAGATAGCACGAAATGGCACAACTCGGTGGGTGTTTGTAGAGCTATGCTGATTTATTCCAGTTGTGGATCTGATAGATTATATAAATCCACCACCACTTCCTCCCGCATGTTACCTATTATTTTTTATTACTCAAAAGAAAGTCAAGGTTACCAAGTTGTAGTGCCCAGATAACATTTTGCCATCAGTTAACTTTCTCATATTTATTAATTAGCTGCCTCTAATGAGAAAGAGAAGTGCGATATTTGCAGTATTTCTGAGTGAGCCAGACACAAGAAGTGTGAAAACCCACCAGAAAAACTGTTTGAGCACAGTTCATAAATCCAGTACTAGACAGTAAGCAGCCAGAATTTTTGATGATTCTCTATAAGGAACTTTTCCAGTTTCACCAATCAGTAAATGAGATGTTCTTCCTTGAAGTCCTCTCAGGAAACTCTGATTACATTAGAAAAGATCAAACCCCTTTTCAAGTTGAAAATAATTTGAAAATGCTACAATGAATGCGGGAGAGCAAAATAGCTCTCGTATGTAAGCAAACCCATTTTAAGGCAAAATTTGGACTGAGTCAAAAGTCTCAGAATAACTATTTGGAATCTGTTGCTATTAGTCACCGAGTTGGAATAAAATCAAAAGATGCTAATAATGGAGAGGCGCATTCATGACTGCATAGACACCCTGCCACTCGGAAGGAGGCATTTTATAGGACGCGCTGTTAAGAATGAGATGAAATGGCAACGCAGAGAAGATTTCCTCTCTTAAGGTACAAAGGAGAATTGTACCTCGCAGGAAGGGGAGCGGAGGTGTTTCCCTCTCCCGGGAAGTGTCACCCTCAGAAGAGACTCCATTTCACATCTCCTCCTTGGAGCCAACTGAAATCAATTAACTCTGCAACTGGAACCAATTAACCCTCTAAAATGCACACCACCAAACACAGTGACAGTCTTTAATAAATGTAATAAATGCATAAATAATAACCTAAAACACTGCAGCGAGAGAACAGTTTTCCAGTCTAGATGATGTGGGCTCTTGATTCTTCAGAGACATAAGAATGAAGGATTTTGTGTTCTAAAAAATTAAAAATAAAAAATAAAATAAAAAACATTCAAGTAGACCCAGGGACCTTTAAGACGGGAATCATCTCATTTAACTTTAGCCATCTAAAAAGCAGCCATCTACTCACCGAGCTGCCTTTACAATCAGGATGAAGAGACGGGTGCCTTGAAAGAGCCATCTTAAACCCTTATCTTACAAAGGGATAAGCCTCCCTATCTCTTTCCAGACAGTATCTCTCTCCACCGATGTCGGAGGCACCTACATGATTATGTTCGATTAAGATGCCAGTCTTTGACGAAAGTCACAGTAGGCAAGATGGGTGCCATCTGTGAACGCAGGAGCAAGCGAGCAGCCCCGTCCTCCCCTCTCACAGCGCTGCCCTCGCTCGCGTTGGGGGATTCTCCCATCAGCGCAAACGAGAGACCGGGAAAAGTGCTATTTCTCAAATATATCGTTTTAGTGTTAGGTCTTATTTTTTAAATTCACTTCTATTTTTATTCAGCATTGCTATCTTTCACACTGACTTCTGATAAACACAACGGACAAATCTGAAAACATTCTACAGATTATCTGTTTTAATTTTTGCTCTTAATTTCCTGTTGAACTAGGTCTTTTAGACAGCAATGGACAGGGAAGAAGCTTAAGCAGAAAAATATGATTGTACCAATGTTACCAAAACGCACTCCAGAGAGTGCACGGTGCAAGTGACCCCTTACTGGTCAGTGCAAGGGCTTTCATCCCACCCCTACGGAGGCCACCAGAAGTTTATTTTTTCCAGCAATGGGGATAGGACTGAGCTGAATAAGAGGAAACAACTTTATATTAAAAAGAATAAAGCTGCTTCTTTCATAATCCGGCACTTCCTATTTAAGCTCTTTCTATTTTGGATTAAGAAAATAACAATTCTCCATTAGGCCTGGCATTAGGCATTGCCCTGTTTACAAACACAGCACAGTTTTGCCCAATGGCAGAGCCAGAGGATTTTTTTTTTTTTTTTTTACACTTAAGAATATGTTAAAAAGCAGTTAGATATAGATTTTTTTAAAAGTTTTAAATATCATACTTTTAGTATAATAAATCTCATCATCTTCTTGTAGTCAGATACTACGGGTTCAACGGCCACGTAAAACACTTGGGCATTTACAGGCTGTGGGACTCCAGAAGCACAGAAATGCCGATAATCACCACCTTATCTGTTTTCTGGTTATGTTTTGATTACAGTGTTTGCAGTTCCTTCCTCCATTCCTATTCCTTCACTTCTAAATTTTAAATAGATAACCTCTTCTGCCCCCGAAGCAAGGAAACACTGGAATTAAAGGGGTCAATTCTGAATCAAAGGCTGGAGTTATTACTAGAGTGGTGAGATCCAGACGACCGTGCAGTCCAGCAGTGGGGTTTTTTTCTGGCCGCGGGAGAATCCTTCTTGTTGGAAGGTGTTTTGCTGCTGCCCCACATCACGCTCACAGTGCAATGGCAGAGCTCTCTACCCTGGATTTGCACTGCAAAAAGACTAACTCTTGCCCCACTGTGTTCAGATAATGAAGGTTTAATGAACTGCAGTGTTTTTCCTGTCCGACAGAGCTTGCATTCACAAGTCCGAGGGAAAAATAAAAACAAGTCCGTAAAGGGGAAGAAATAGAGAAAATGAGATGACAAACATCTGGACAAGCTGGGACCCACGTGAAGGTAACAAGTGACCCTGCTGCCGATCCAATACTGCTGAAATAACCTGGACTCAACTGAATTCCCAAAAGGCTTAAAAGGAACTCAAGTGTGGGTTGTTATATGTATATTTTTTTAATATGGCAACGTTCTTGTGCTTCAGCTAAACTGGGTTTGTGGTTAAAAAGAAAATGATCATTTACTGCCAATAATTTTACTGTTAAGGATTTACGCCACAGCCAAGGAAGCAGCATTCCCTTGGAAAGGGGCATCGCCCGAACAACGCAGACGATGGAGAGGCTGTGTGCTGACGAAAGCTGTCCTGAGCTGTGTGTTTACTTTCTGATAATTGGTAATTTTGCCATGTTAACTTCCTAATTGGATATCAACACATTTTCAGTATCTGTTGTACACTTCAGTCACAGGCAGGGAGATGCGAAGAAGCATCAGTATTTCACACTGACCAAACCGCTTAATCAAATCTTGACACGAGCATGAACCTGAAGCACTCTCACCACTGTGTTGCCACTAGTGCCAATTAACCGCTTCGGTTTTAAAAGACAGAGATAAAAGAGAAAAAAAATGGAATATAAATGAGAAAATTAGGAGAGGGAAAAAGACAATGTCCATTAGTTAATAAGCTAGTTCATAAATTAAATGCTGTAATTTGTGGTGTTTACAAAATATCTAATTTTAGGAACATGAATTTTCCTCTGTTTATACAACAAGACACAGTATTTCCTAAGTAAGTAAATCTTTCCAAAGAGTATAAAATCAACAAAGTGATTAGACACAGAAAACAAAAGTTAAGCAATGCATTTGCTAACAACTCTGATCCTGCAGAATAAAGCATTATCTAGTCTCTAATCAGGACTTAACACATAATTTTTCCCGAAGGACTGTGAGGGACAAAATACTATTAAATAAAGTTGGCTTAGGAGAGCCCAGATTAGCACAAAGAACACAAGTGGTCCCGAACAATGTGAGTTTAAGGCAAACCAAAACCAACTGCTCTGGCAACAGCCAGGAACTAGTAGCTGCCGCTAGTTAATCACAGCTCGGGAAGATCAATTTGCAAGGTCTGACTAGAAAAGCTGCATCAGTGGTACAGGAGCAAATGGAAAGCCTGCCTGACAGGTTACGGTCACATCAGGAATCGCAGAACATGGCATTTATTTCTATTTGTAAGATCAGGAAAAAGTATTTTCCAAATATTTGCTTCCATTTCTCCTTCAACCCTCTGCCACAAACATTCAGATACCACTGAAAAAGTATCCTAGGTCTGAAAAATAAAATAGCGTTTCAGAGTCAGGTGAAGTCATACCACAAAATTGGTACTGTTTCTCGTGGAGGGGACATTCACAACCTGCAGGTGACCACACAGTGTTCATTGCGAAGGAGCAGATTTCAGAGAGGCTACATCAGAACGTGTGTCTAAATTTCAGGTAGATGGGATTTCTGTTGTATGAAATGCTGTGTAAACGAGGTTTTGCAGCACTGTTAAGTCTTGAGAGTCCAAGTCATCTCCCCTGTGCACGGTCCAAGCAAAACCGTTAATCCTGGAGAAGCAGGAGGGGCAAAGAGCCGGGATCCTCCCGCACACACGGCAGGGCGAGCTTCGCGGCGAGCCCAGGACTTGCCACCACGGGCTCACGGCTGCAGAACTTCATCAGGCTATTAGGCCACTTTCTGTCCTTTCAGGAGGTCTGATGGTGAATCTGCCTTATCACGAACGCAGTAGCCTCATCCCTGCCCTTCTCTCAGAATATCTGCTGCATTTAACCAGTTACAAGGCCTGAGGGACAGCAGTCTTCTAAGGATAAGGAGCATTTATTCTTAATGCAACACACCTCGAGCAGCACGGCACTAAATATTTACTCTGCATTTCAGGATCAGCTGCTACGTGTCGTCCCCATAATTAAGTATGCAGACCTGTGAGGAGCTAAAAATAATTTAATAATCACTTCTGTATTACAACTGTAATTACAGCTGTCACTTCTCCCTTTAACGAGAATCCTCTCAAAAGCGAGGAAACCTACGCTATAGCCTGCAGAACTGCCAGCAGAGATGGACCGTGCTCACAGGTACTCCCAAATCCCGGTATCGCATGGAAGTTCACCCAAACAGCCTCATGGGACTGGAATGACAGAGACAGACTACGTCACAGCCTCATCCCTGCATGTTTTTTGTTTCTAAAATACTGAAGAAACCCTCTTCTGCAGAGTTTCATTAGGCACCAGTATTTCAGCCTCTGCTCTGTCACATCCCAAACAGGAACTGTGCCCAAGGAACAGCGTCAGATCTGCATAGAGAGACAGGCAAGAGAGGAGTCACAGGGAGGAGCACTGCGCATCGTATCGGGGTTTGGGGAATTTATTCGGGTTTGTTGTATTTGCAGAACAGCTCCCTTCCAGGCTGGAAGTTTACACGCCAGCCTTCAGCCCAGTTCAAACGCTCGGAGCCAAGTCACAAACTTATCAGAAAGGTTTGTAATGGAAATGCTGACAGACCCTTAAGTCTAGTGGCACTGGCAGGTGCTCCCGCAATACAAGAACATAATTCAATCAAGCTTTTGGCTGACGTCACGAAGCACAAAACAACTCAAATGCTTTATGAACAGTACCAGAACCCCTGAGATTCAATTACAGTCTTGATATTCGATCAGGAGTCATACTTAGCTGTTTTTAATATAACAAAACCTTTGTACCAGTTATTTATCAAATAGGTCGATCATATTTATATGTACAGTCAGAGGGAAAAGTGCATCGTGCCGTGTTAACCTGACAATCCCAAATTTTCAGGAACAAGACAGGCTTTTGTTCAAGAAAAACAGCATCAGGAGAGAGTCTAATTTTTATATATTACAGAAAAAACAGAATTGAATCTCTATTTTCTTCCAGATTACACACATACCTAAGAATTAATTCAGTGATTTCATTTTTTTTTTTCCATTTTTGGACCCCTAAAATTATCCTGGCGGAGGTACCGATCGCTGCATAGTGAATGTAATATGCAATAGACGTTTTGTTTTGTTTTTTTTAAATAAACTTTGCTGGAACCCACAGAAATAGTCCATGGGCCTGAAAGGATCTGGTGTAACGGTAAGAATCCAAAGGTAAAAGTTTGAAGCCTCCCTGGTTCTGCACGCTTCTGAACAAAGAACCCCTTCTGCATCAGGCCTCAGAGACGAGGCAGGGTGCCGTATACACACACACACGCCGAAGCAGGGTGCCAAGGGCAGCACTGGCAATGGGAAGTATGTTAAAGGGCAGGAAGGGCCGGAGCTGCTGGGAAGGCTGCCGGCAGAGTAGCAGCTCGCAGGCAGTGGATGACAGCCTGCCATTGCTCACAGAGCCCGGAGCAAGAGCCACTTCGCCTCTCCCGGCAGCCGGAGAGCGTGGGAGCCTCGGCTTCTCTGCCCCTGCCTCCACACAACACGGGCGCCCACGCCAGGGCCATCGGTGTCCCTCTGCGGTAGCGACTTACGCGCCGACGCAGATTTCGAGTAAAACCCTGAATGAAGGAAACGAAGCCCGGACGCCATGCCCGCTGAAGCCAGCTGAAAACGTGAGTGGGCTTTCAGCGAGGAGAGGACCAAGCGGCTACCGAACATGCAAGCGCAGCACCCGGCATCACTCCCCGATACCCCGCTGAGACCGTGGAGCAGAAGGCACCGCCAAGTGCCAGATACATCATCTTAACCTCAGAAGCCTTTTCACCAGGTGAAAAGAAAATCATTATATTCAACAAATCAAGTCTTAAGGGATTAGACAAATTCCACAAGAGTACTCTGTAAATACAGCAGCGCGTGCGAAGCGTTGTTTCCAAAATAGATCAATACCCAGCACAGACAACAATAGATTGCAGCTACGTATTGTCATTACTACCAATAGTAGTCTTGAAAGACATCGTTAAACGGTGACTGTCACAATAGCTCTCACACGAACAATGCTGTTACTGCACCTTCACATCAAATACTTTCTCACCACTCCAAAATCCACCAAGATAAACGCATTTTTAAATACACCTGGTTGTTTGATATGCAGATCAACTGCACCAGTGTTTACCTTGGCAGAAAGGGTAAATATGCCAACCTCTCTCAACACTTTTCCTATTTCTGTAAGTTTGCTAAGAAAAGAAATTACACAACAGCCTTTGAAAACATTAGAAAAATTATCTAAGAATTTGGCCATTGCCACCCTTCTGCTCTGCCAAGAAGCACTAGGCAGAAAGCTTTCACCGCAAACAGGTTAAAGAAGAAAATATAGCAGGCTGGTGTTACAAGAGCACGGATTTGTGCCCCAGCGCAAACCCCAAAGTCACAGGTCTGAAAACCTTTGAACGGTACAAATGGCAAGAGGCAGATTTCGGCATTTGGGCTAGATGCCATGAGGCGCACGGTACCTCCCAGATGACAAAAAACCTGGAGGCCCCTCAACATCTCAGTGCCTCCGACTGACGGGCAGCATCAGCTGCGTAAAGGCAGATGAGGAAATTTGGTAGTGACTTTTACTTAGCCGTTAATAGTACAGAATAAATAACACCAAATTAAATGATTCGGGACTCATTTTAACTGTTGTTATTCCTCCTGTCTTCCGAGGTGCGAGAGGAACTCTGTGGACTATGTGCAGACACTGGCAGATGGTACATACTATTACATGTATATTAATTTTATATGCCTACATCTTCAGCAGGACATGTAAAACATTCCCAGGCTACGCCACCTCTTCTCTCCGATGACCGCACCGTGAGCTTACTTGAACTAGAAATTTGTCTGAGCAACGACAGTGCGATTTGGCTGGGGGGATCCATCTCACCTAGCCTTCGACAGCCAGAACGCAGCCAGCTACGCCTCGGCAAAGTGCTAGGTCCTTTGGCAGGGAACAGGCATCGCCAGAAAATGATTCATGGCGCTGAGCTGAACTGCCCTGGGGCGATCTCTCCTCTGCCGGCTACGAGGAGCCCTAGGAGATGTAGGCACCTGACTTTCGTAAGGCTGCGTTTCATAAGCTTCAAAACAATAGGCTGCCTCCAATTCAGGACATGAAAAAAAATAAAATCATTTCCACTTCTTGAAATGTAATTCCTATCCCTTTTTAACTCCACTTTGATTATGTCCACCTCCCTGGTATCATTTATCTGGGAAAATTTTGGTAAAAGATCTTTAAACCATCACAAACACATACCCTGTTCCTTATTAAACAACTGCAGATCTCTTATCTTGGCTTATGGGAACTGATCTAAACAACATCATGATATCAAACACTGAAAACCACAGGCCTGGGGCCACCGGGGCTCTACTCTTTTTCCGGGCCTTGCAAAGACACAAATTTCCAGATACAAAATGTAGTTTACCATTAGAAGTAAATGTTTGATCTGTAAAGCTTACAAAATGACTTTGTTTATCATAGCAGATAAAAAAAAAAAAAAAAAGGAATAATTTTAAACTCAAACCAAAACTGTTTATATGACAGCTTTTACTGCTCCATGATTCTGTGCATTTAAGAGAGATTCAGGCAATTAACAGCATAAACTTTCATTACATAGTTCTATTATATATGTTTATGTGACTTAGTTGTTCATCTGTTATTTAAGTGATTTCCTCATTACTATAGTATGGTAAAGATATTTGCTGATCTTGTCAAAAAAATGTCAAGCAGTTCATTCGCAACATTCCTGGGATCCCAAGGCACGTGCTTACACCTAGGTAAGTAAAATATCAAAGCAATTCCAAATTCAGTAATGGTTCAAATTGGGGGGGAGGGGGGAGAGATAAAAATAATAAATTAAAATCACGTGTTCTTTCTGCAGAAGACAAAAAAATAAGTGTAAGTGGTGAAAGACTAAAATTCGTGTGACCTGGTGTTCACGAGATGCAGGGGCTGACAATTGTTTGTGCCTATTTAATGCTTCTTGGGAATTCAGTCAATGGGAGCTGCGTTTGCCTATGACAGGAATCAATATGAATTTGGGAGTGGTACGAGCGCAAATCTAGTGGGAAGAAGCCAAATTGTACCTCACACGCTCCCAGATGCCTTTTGTTCCCACATCCCTCACTGAACACGTTACACAAGCTTTGTACTCCTACTTAATTCCAAGTCAGCCCTAAGTTCACTGGTTTAACAGATACACTTTGTTCACAGATACCTCGTATCCACTGAATAATCTAAAACATTATTTCTGTTACTGCT
This sequence comes from Ibidorhyncha struthersii, assembly GCA_013398815.1. Lineage (NCBI taxonomy): Eukaryota > Metazoa > Chordata > Aves > Charadriiformes > Charadriidae > Ibidorhyncha > Ibidorhyncha struthersii. The sequence goes on along the minus strand of VZSZ01000024.1, from coordinate 7,113 downwards.
AAATTTGGCAATGGCAGGCACAAACATCTCCTCCAAGTGACATTTGGCTGGATCTGGCCCCCAAGCATTTCAGTCTCTCAGACAGCTAATGTTTTTGAATTATTAAATATATTCAGGAGTCTTGACAAGGTAGACATGCAATGATTATGACACAAAGTATTTTTTTAAAAAAGCTACAGTATCCAACAGGCATGACTGAACTGTTCCAGACACAACTCTCTGCGATGAGATCCAACGCAACATTTTCGCAGAGTATTTGTTGAGACCCTCTTCCATTTAATAAGGCCAGTTTTCCTCCAAAATCAGAAGTCAAGGGGATTCATGTCTTTTTTTTTTTTCTTATTGTCTTTTTTTGTTTGTTTTGTTTTTAATTACCAAGATAGGACTTCAGCTTCCAGATTTAAACATACGTGAGTGATCGTAGGTGGCTGTGTCTCTGGAACGTCCTCTGCAGGATGCACTCAGTTTGCCACTGCGAGCAAGACACAAACTCCGAGGTAACCTCTCTTCTTTGTAACTAAATATTTAGCTCCTCCAAGTATGCACTACGGTGTCTGGGGCCAACTCAAATACCATAGCGTGGGTCTTTCTCTGCCCCCACAGTACTCTCTTTAATAGGACTCGGAGGGGAGGAGGATCGAACGCTTCTCAAGTAAACATAGCTGGAAGGATGGGAGGTAACTAGCATTCTTCTTCTTCTTAATCATAATTACGAAACGTTAGGGATGAAAAATATGGAAGCAGTTGCCTTTGTGTATCTACGTAGCTAAAGCCTCAAGTATTTTTCAGCAGGCAAACCAAGAGAGGAGGATCACGAAGCAGAGCCACGGGCTAGCAGCAGCCGAGCCGGACGGGGCCGCAGGGTCCGGGGCTCGGCACTGCAGTGCCCTGCGCACCGGCACGCTGGAGACCTGGAATGCCGCCTGGCAAACGGAGGAACGTGGTGCAACACGCAAGCAAAGCCAACACCCAAAGTCAATCATCATTTTCTGTGTTTTCTGACATATACCATTACAAATGTGGACTACCCTTCAGAGTCCCCTCTGTAACTGCAATAGCCACGTACCTACTACACTTCTTTTCCTTCATTGTTTAAAGTACTTCTCTGATCCCTATGCTTAAAATCTCCCATATACTTTTTTTTTTTTTTTTTTTTTGAATGGCAATTCTGCATTATAACCCCCAAAATAATCACATTCTTCCCAAATCCTCCCTGGTAAAGGAGGGTGTATTCTTCCCTAGCACACACGCGCATTATCCCTGCTGACACTAACAGGACCTGCGCACGCATCCTGACCTCCGCCTAACCTGAGCGGCTACCAAAATGTTTTCAAGATAGAGATTGTATTTAACCTCAGTTTTTCTGGTGATCCACCAATAATAGCAAAATTATGCAGCTTTTCCCAGAAGGCCACACTCAAAAAAATGAACTGTACTTAAAAAAAAAAAAAAACTATATTCGGTTATAATTTACTCAGACACATTCAAAGTAAAAAAAGGACTTCAAAATCACGCCGAATTTGTGGTTCCCTATTTAAAGATGTATTAATTTGTAATCGCTGCTATTTTAATGCAGGACAAGCCCTAATCAAACTAATGGCAAAAATAAAAGCAAGTCTTTAAATCCTTTAAACTGACAGCTTTATTCAGCGATGTCTGTGCTAGCGAAGATTTTAGATTTCTTTTTTTGTGTGCAATCGGAATGGCCAATCATAAGAATTCGGTTATTCTACTGCTACTCACACCCACACAATATTCAAACATATACATAGTGGGCAATCTACAACAGATGCTTGAAACCTTAGGTAAAATTAAATACTGAAAATAGAAGAAGCAGAAATTGAACATAATCAGGAAGATGTGGGCTTTGATTAACAGTTCAAAAACTGAAATATTCCAAAGGTGACAGACCTAGCAAATTCTTCAGTACCACAGTTGTCGAGAAACTGCTTCAAAATCCACTCCCAAAATCAAGCACCAGAGATCATCATCTTCCCCTTATTTTACAATGGCTCGCACTGAGATTATGACAAATGCTTCTCCTGCGGAAGCTAAGGTAAACTATTCAGAAAATTTTAGAAGATCTGGGAAAATTAATGTTATTTTGGCAACTGTCCTAAAAAAAAGAAAAAAAAAACAGAAGAAAAAAAAAAGAAAAAGAAAATGCCCGCTTCATTCTAATGGATGTGTATTGTTCAATTTAAAGTAACAGGTATTAAATCACTTTACAAATACAATATAAATTTCAGGTAACTCCAGGGGAGTTTTCTTAAAAATAATTTCAGTCTTCACCAATTCCCCCTGTTAAGGTCAGAGTCTCTAAACCAGCATGGCTGAATTGTTTTAGTGCTCTCTGCTGAACACCTGCAAACATCAAACAAAAACTCCTGGTCCTTTACTGGGTTGACAAAAGCCTTTCATGTGAAAAATGCTCCATGGGAATGTCACGGCTGAGGCTCAGGTTACATTCCTTTCTCCCTTGCAGCCCTCACCATTTCTTAACATGGTAAGAAGCCATGTTTGCGAAATTAAAGATTAAAAGGAAATGTGGCTTTACTTTATTTTCATTCACACATTACAAATCACAATAGAGCATCATATATTAGATGAGTAAAAAGCTATTAAGATGACTTTAAGCATGAAATATTACCACACTTCCTAAAGTACAGTTAGTTTCACTTCACTGCTTGGGATTACTTTTCTTTGGGGTCGGTTTGGGGCTTTTTTTTTTTTTTCCTCCCCTCTTGTAAGAGAAGTTTCAGGTTAACGCAGAGGAATGACATCTGTGGTTCTCCATCTCAGTAAATATAATTTTTAAAAGAGGACCATTAAGAGAAGGTCAGCTCAAACTTCAGAAGGGCATCTGTCCAGAGGGAAGAACAGGCTGCATTCGGATCGCTAAAATTTCATATTATCAATATGCACAGTTAGAGTAATAAACCGTGTTCATACGTTATTAATGGAGCTACCTTTAATCCTTCCACACAGTAATAGAAAACACCTCTTGAAGCAGTTGTCTGGGCGCTAGCATATCAAATCTGAATTTCTCGAGTCCTGGCTCATTACAACACCGCACCCCAAATATTCTCCAGGAGCAAGACTCTGGCACAGAGCTAGCTGGCCAGCAAGAGCGCCGGGAAACAATAGCCACGCTTCTCCTTCACGCAACTCTATCTTCAGGCCACACACCCACCCTCGCACCGCGCACCAGTGAGGGGCGATTCGCCGATGCCTAGACTCTTGACAACTTTTTTTGAAATCACTGGTCACTCGCTACAAAACTCCCTGCCTAATAACCGAGCAACAGACATTCTCATTGCAAATTCAAAATGATTTTCCCCGAGCAGAGCGTACCCTGTGCTGCACGCCATTGTGCAAACAATCTACCAACATGCAGCATACGTTCCTTTATCAAGCTGGGCACTTCATCCTCCACCATCAGAGACCGGTGTATTCGAGCATTTACACGTTGTTACAGTGTGGGAGGGTCCAGGTGTTATTTTAAATGGTCTGTAACTTAATATTAGTAACTTACTTCAGCTCATTAAATTGTTTGTACGTCTAAAATGATGCGTCAAAGTTACTTTAATGCTCTCAGACGTAGAGACAATAAAAAACAGTGTAACCCCTCAATTTCACTCACAGTCCACGTTTGCTATGCTGTGGTATTTCTGATCAAAATGACTTCACAGATGAGGTTTACGATGCATTTATTAAATATAACTATCTAGTCAATTGCTGTTAGACCAAGTGTTAGTTGCTGCATTGACTGGTATGTAAGCATGACAAATTGATTTGTCTGGCACAGACACTCTTTGCTTCTCTCCAGTGAAAACATATATAGTGAATATAATGTATTCAGTTAAATCAGTTATTAAAATTACGTAATGCAGAAAATGACAAAAAAATAGGATTAAAATCTTTAGCTTGCCAGATATAAGGCAAATTGTGCTTGGAAAGTTATTCAAACCTAACAGTAAGATTCTCCAAGTCACTATCTCCATAATATAACCAAATTTGTGAAGATAAAACAAAAACCTGTTATTAATTTGAAAGTCTGAATAGAATAAAAGTCACAAAACGAGTGCTTAATAATTGTAGGCGGCATTTGATTTAGTATCTTTAAAATGTATATCACAGACTACCCTCAAATTAGGAAGTCCTTCTTTGGAAGCAAAAAGTTAATTGACGTACTAGTGCCTTTAATAAAAATGGCTATACTGAATACACAGAAGAGGTTCCTTTAATTGAGTACAAACTGCAAATACCAGGCATGAAACTATACGCAATGACGTGTTTATATCTAGATATCCACTGGCAGTTTGCAGCGAAGACTTGTCCAAATTTATCATCTGATTTAGAACAGTACTCTGTGTATAACAATACTCGGTACAGCGTGTTGGTATGTGTAATTGCCTGTGCTTTTAAAACACTGCAACTCTCTACCCGGAGATGTATTTGCGTCCTGTCCAAAACACCACATCCGCAAGGCAGGGAACCCTCTCAAACGAACTTAACAGAAGAGTAAGGAAATTTCGAACGCCTAAGTATCTTTGCTAGTTTTACTTCTAATTTGTCAGGCGTGTAAAAGCCTCTATATAAAACTTTAGTTGCCAGAAAATCATTGTACACATATGTTCTACCGCAAAGAGCCCCGGTATTTCTTTTGTCATCAAACAGGACTCCTGTTTTTATGGAATGCAGAAGTTGCCCGTATAGTACTACTACAGCCAAATAAACAAACATGCAAACAAACAAATCCTCCAGTTAAATTTCAGGGACTCTTCAAAAGCAGTCAAATATTTACAAAGACCATGCCCTGTCTTCCACCAGGAAAAGAAACTAGCCTGAAGATTTTAATTCACGGAAAAATATTCCATCAGCAAACAGTGATCTCTAATACTAAAGAGTTCTTTTCCCGGAAGAGGTTGGTGTTTATACTCGGATACTTGCTTATTTATTTATTTAATTTAAGCAGCCTTCAATTCTTATTCACAAAATTAATTCTCACGCAAGATGTTCTGATTATAATTTCTGCCATACAAGAGATAGCATCTGAAACTGTAAAGAAAAATCTCCAACGCTCAATTGAAAAAAGAAAAAAAGATTTAAGCTAGCTCACCTTGAACAATTGTACAGAGGAGAAGTTTAAGGGTTTTTTAAAAAATCATAAATGTATGGAAATACTGTGAAAACATCCCAGTCTTGTGGAAATAATAATAATAATAATAATAGCAGCCAGCGCTTAGGAATAATTCCGCTCAGATCTGAATGAATCTGCTCCCCAGAAGAGATTATCACAACCACAACAAAGGTAATGCCTATGGATAAATAACTAACAACAATTTAACCACATAGGAAACAAAAATGTTACATACTTGAGCCAGTAAAATGTCCACTTGCCAAGGAAGTTGGTCCATTTTTCCCACTGCTCACAGGAGGTGAAAACATCTAAAAAAAAAACAAAGAGGCATTACTACTGGAAAACAAGAGATTCCCGAGTCCACTGTTAGTCAAAAGTTCCTTCCACATTCGCTGTGAGCTACATTAATAGTTCGTCTACCACGAAACATCAGCCCCCACAGACCTGAAAACGAGTCAATATTTCTTACGGCCCCCACCAGCCCCTCACCACCATCATCACGTTTTTATTAGGCTCATTAGCTCCCCAAACAATATTCGCTTCCCGAAGAGCTCGAGCAGCCCCCCGGCCCCGGCAGCGTTCTCCAGGCTGGGAAGCGGGGCTCGCTCCCCTCTCCAACTCTCACGCTCACAAAGGCGAAAAAAGTTTTTTTTGTTGTTGAAACCTTGGCCATAAACGTAGCAATGTCCATTTCCATCCCGCTTTAGGATTTGCCTGTCATATGTGAACCCAAATAATAATAATGCAAAGTGCCACCTGCCCTAAATTCTCATTTCGTCTCTAACACGAGAGCAATTTGAAGCAAGGCTCTCTCCCTCTCCCCCTCTCTCTCCCTCTCTCTCGCTCCCTCTCTCTCTCCCTAGCATTTATTTCGACCCTAATTGGTTTCTCTCTTCTTCGACGTGTCTAGTGGATAATACGCACCTTCCCTGAGTCAGAGCCTGCAAAAAGCGAAGGAACAAATGGAAAAAGTGCAACAAGCAAAGAGGGGGCTGCAAAGCTGCCTCAGGCTACGTTTCCTGGCCAAACTTCCCCAAGCCATCCCTCCCAAGCCAAGTCTGGAGCAGCAGCAGCAGCACCAGCCTCAAGCAGCCCCATTGCCACGG
>VZSZ01000023.1:5185-32742 GCA_013398815.1 Ibidorhyncha struthersii | reverse complement strand
CCTGGGGTCACGGGTGAGTTTGGGGTGAGGGATGGGAGTGTGCACAGGGTTGCAGCTCAGGGGCTTGGTCTTGGGGTTCAGGGGGCTGCCTGGGCTCAGACCGGGAATAACAAGATACCTGGTTATGAAGCTCAGCGGACTTTTCATTGTAAAGCGTGGCAGACCCCAAGGTGAGCGATCCCCTTCTCTAAAGTGTAATTATTCCTGACAGTGAAGCAGATATCCCCATCGACGTTGAGACGGTGACGCCCACGCCCGTGCCGCTCTATGACAACCAGAAGGCGCGCAGCGTGATGAACGAGTGCGAGCGCCACGTGATGTTCGCTCGCACGGATGCTGATGCCCCTCCGCCGCCGGATGACTGGGAGGAACACGTCAACAGGTAGTGCAGGGATAGCAGAGAAAAGAAATTCGGGCACTAGACAGCCACCCGTTGCATGGTGTGGGGTTTTTTTTTTGGTGTGCCTGGATACTCAGTGACGTTCCTGAACCGAATAACGTTCAAAGAAAATGAATTCTTGTGTCCAAATTCCTCCTCTGCCTGCTGTGAAAGCTGTTAGATGTAATGGTAGAGGTTGGCCCAGCTGTTGAACCTTTCCCGCAGGCTTCATGTGAAGCACTCTCCTCTGTTCAGAGCAGGTTGGGACAGTGAGTTGTTAGATTACACATAGATCCTCAATTCAGCCATATTCCAATGTCAAAAATTAAAAATGAGCCTATGTATAAATTCCACCTAGTTAAAAACCCTCACTGTAACTGTAGGCAAGCCAGTCTTGACGTTACGAGGAATGGAGTTGTGTTTTTTTTCCTGGACAGTTTGTCTGAGAAACATGGTGATAACCTATGCTAAAAGGAATGATTATTTTCATAGAATCAGAATGGTTTAGATTGGAAGGGACTTTGAAGACCATCGAGTTCCAATCCCTCTGCCCTGGGCAGGGACACCTCCAGGTTGCTCCAAGCCCCGTCCAACCTGGCCTTGAACGCCTCCAGGGATGGGGCAGCCATAGCTTCTCGGGGCAACCTGGGCCAGTGCCTCACTACCCTCACAGCCAAGAATTTCTTCCTAATATCTAATCTCAACCTCCCCTCTTCCAGTTTGAAGCCATTCCCCCTCATCCTGTCACTACATGCCCCTGTAAAAAGTCCCTCCCCAACTCTCCTGGAGCCTCTTTAGGTACTGGAAAGCCACTATAAGGTTTCCCTGGAGCCTTCTCTTCTCTAGGCTGAACACCCCCAACTCTCTCAGCCTGTCCTCCCGGCAGAGGGGCTCCAGCCCTTCCAGCATCTTCGTGGCCTCCTCTGGCCCTGCTCCAACAGGTCTGTGTTTTCTGTGTTGGGACCCCCCGAGCTGGAGGCAGCACTGCAGGGGGGTCTCCCCAGAGCGCAGCAGAGGGGCACAATCCCCCCCCTCGCCCTGCTGGCCACGCTGCTGGGGATGCAGCCTGGGATGCAGTCGGCCTTCTGGGCTGCGATCTCACATTGCCGCCTCGTGTTGAGCTTCTCATCCCTCAGCACCCCCAGGTCCTTCTCCTCAGGGCTGCTCTCCAGCCATTCCCCGCCCAGCCTGGAGCTGTGCTGGGCATTGCCCCGACCCAGACGTAGGACCTTGCACTTGGCCTTTTTGCCCTTCACGAGGTCGGCACGGGCCCACCTCTCCAGCCTGCCCAGGTCCCTCTGGATGGCGTCCCTCCCCTCCAGCGGGTCTGCCTCGCCACACAGCTCGGGGTCATCGGCAAACGCGCTGAGGGTGCACTCCATCCCACTGTCCATGTCATCAACAGAGACATTGAACAGCATGGGTCCTAGTACTGACCCCTGAGGAACACCACTTGTCGCTGGTCTCCACTTGGACATTGAGCCATTGATCACAACTCTTTGTGTGCGACCACCCAGCCAGTTCCTTACCCACTGAGTGGTCCATCTGTCGAATCCATGTCTCTCCAATTTAGAGACTGGGATATCATGTGGGACAGTGTCAAACGCTTTGCATAAGTCCAGGTAGATGACATCAGTTGCTCTAGCCTTGTCTGCTGTCACTGTAACCCCCTCATAGAAGGCGACCAAATTTGTCAGGTGTGACTTGCCCTTAGTGAAGCCATGTTGGCTGCTACCAATCACCTCCTCATTTTCCATGTGCCTTAGCAGAGTTTCCAGGAGCATCTGCTCTATGTTCTTGCTGGGCACAGAGGTGAGACTGACTGGCCGGTAGTTCCCCGGGTCTTCCTTTTTTCCCTTTTTGAAAATAGGGGTTATGTTTCTTCTTTTCCAGTCGACAGGAACCTCACCAGACTGCCACGACTTCTCAAATATGATGGACAGTGGCTTAGCAACTACATCTGTCAGTTCCCTCGGGACCCGCGGATGTATCTCATCAGGGAGAGATTTTGGTCTTATTTGTTGTTTCTACTGTTACGCTTGTCTTTCTGATGCTTGGATGTTTGCCGACGCATCTTAGTGACATTTAAAACCTAGTGTTTTTTCATTGAGCCATCCTACTAATTAAATCCTCAGTAGGGAAATTGACTTTGTCCATAGCTGTAAATCAGTTATTGAGGCTGCAGTCACAGCCGATGCCCAACTGTGCTGCCGACTGCTTTTGGGAACAAGCAGCAGCTTGCAGGACGTGAATGTCTGTGTAACCGTGACCTACGTTACCTCTCTGCTTTTCTCGACAGGACGGGTTGGACCATGGCCCAGAACAAGCTATTTAATAAGATTCACAAAGCGCTGCAGTCTGACAGGCTGGCTCGCTTGGCTAACGAAGGGGTAAGTTCTTTTATTCCCCATTTCCTTTTCCAGCAGCCTCGCTACCTGTGTGTTATTAGCAGTCTTTCCTAGCAAAGCCCCATTGAGTCAAGACGAAGCTGTTGGCCTTTGGGTTGTGTAGCGTTAAGAAATGGGCAGCTCTGGGCTTCTTTGAGGCTTGGTTTTGTCCTCACTGAGAGAGTGTTGGTCTTTGCTTGCTGCCAGAGGACTTTGGGCTGCCCGAGCCAATACTTCCCTGTGGCTTGGGATGTACGTAGCATGCTTGATTTTTCCCGTAACTGTATTTCTTTTTCATTTCCTGGTTCTTAGGCTTGCAATGAGCCAGTCCTGAGGAGGATAGCGGTGGACAAATGTGCTCGGAGGGTTCGCCAGGCTCTGGCTAGTGTGAACTGGGACACCAAACTGATCCAGTGGCTTCACACAACGTTAGTGGAAACCCTCAGTTTGCCGGTGCTGGCTGCTTACTTGGATGCTCTGCAAACACTGAAAGGAAAGGTGATAAAAGCAGTGAAAGATTTTGCTGTCGCTTATAACATTCTCCCTTTATAAAGTTCCTTAAAGGAAGCTGATGGAGTCTTTATCCTTTTTCTTTGGAGTGGCAGGGGTGATGTTTAAAAGCCCTTTGAAAAGACTGTGTGCGTTTTCTTAGTTGTTTCTGGTTTCAGATCCCCACCCTGATCGACAGGATGCTGCTCTCCTCTACTGCAAAGACAGGGGCAGCGGGTGCTGAGGCTCTGTCTCTGCTGCTGAAAAGACCTTGGGACCCAGCAGTGGGTGTCTTGTCGCATAATAAACCAGTGAGTACCTCTTGGGGCTTGCAGGGAGCGAGAAGCTGGTCTCAGATTCGCTTTATTCTTCCCATCCTTCTGTTGTCCTCTTCCTTCTGCCTCTGTCATGCTTCCCAGGCTCTCTTCCTCCCGCTTTAGACTTACTTGAGACTTGCTCTGTCCTTCTGCTGGACACATTCCTCCCATACTATCCTGATGTAGCTTTGACTGGGGAAAATGTAATCCGTTAACAAGAACCTTCCTGCTTTGTTGTGCAGGCCAGGCTGGGCAGCGAGGTTTCGGGCAGGGAAGTTACTTTCCCTTACACGTTTCTTGTTGAACTTTGTAGAGCAAATTGCCTGGTTCCCCCCTCATCCTGATTGCTTCCTCTGGACCCTCCAACTCCATGTTCCCCACTTCTCGACGGCACCGATTCTGGCAGTCGCAGCTTTCCTGCTTGGGAAAGGTTCGTATGGTTGGGTTTTGACAGGAGGGGAGTTCAAACTAGCAGCTGTGCTAGACTGCAGCTGCTGGGCTTATTTCTAAGCCTTCAGTGCACCAACATACTTGCTTCTGCTGAAAGCAGAGGCTGACATCTGCCTCCTGCAGTGTTTAGCATTTGAGCCACTTCACAGGGGATGAAGTTGCCCAAATCTGATGCATTTGGGGTCTCTTGCTGACAAAAGCCATCCATCTTCAGCAGTTTAGATTGTATCATTACTGTTATTGAGGATTGATGAGTCCTCCAGTAGGCGGAGGTTGGAGGAGAGAGGTCACCTTAGTCCTCTGCCTGGATACAGAGCTGCTCACTCACCTCCTAACATGGTAGATATTTGGGGCTGGTTCTCTTTAATATCTTTGTCAATAACCCGAATGAGGGGATGGAGTGCACCCTCAGTAAATTTGCAGCGTCCATGTGCTTGAGGGTAGGATGGCTCTGCAGAGGGGTCTGGCCAGGCTGGACCCATGGGCTGAGGCCAACGGTATGAGGTTCAACGAGGCCAAGTGCCGGGTCCTGCGCTTGGGTCACACCAACCCCATGGATGCTCCAGGCTTGGGGTGGAGTGGCTGGAAAGCTGCCCGGCGGAGAAGGCCCTGGGGGTGTTGGTGGACAGCGGCTGAGTATGAGCCGGCAGTGTGCCCGGGTGGGCAAGAAGGCCAACGGCATCCTGGCCTGTGTCAGGAATAGTGTGGTGAGCAGGACTGCGGCAGTGATCGTCCCCCTGTACTGGGCACTGGTGAGGCCCCACCTCGGATACCGTGTTCAGTTTTGGGCCCCTCACGACAAGACAGACACTGAGGGGCTGGAGCGTGTCCAGAGAAGGGCAGCGGAGCTGGTGAGGGGTCTGGAGCACAAGTCCTGTGAGGAGCGGCTGAGGGAACTGGGGGTGTTCAGCCTGGAGAAGAGGAGGCCGAGGGGAGACCTTCTTTCTCTCTACAGCTCCCTGAAAGGAGGGGGTAGCCGGGGGGGTCGGTCCCTTCTCCCAGGGAACAGGTGATAGGACAAGAGGAAATGGCCTCGAATTGCGCCAAGGGAAGTTTGGGATGGATATTAGGAAAAAATTCTTTGCCCAAAGTGTTTTGTCAAGCACTGGAAGAGGCTGCCCAGGGCAGTGGTGGAGTCACCATCCCTGGAGGTATTTAAAAGATGTGCAGAGGTGGTGCTGAGGGACGGGGTTTAGTGGTGGGCTTGGCAGTGTTAGGTTGATGGTTGGACTCGATCTTAAACGTCCCTTCCAACCTCAACAATTCCATGATTCTATATACTGGGTGTACAGGAGTGAGGTGAGTAGCAGAGGTTGTTTCTGTGGGAAATTCTCCGTTTCGTCTGTTTTTAGTAGCTAGAAGTGAATCCCAGGGGAAAGGAGAGAGAAGGCACAAATTCATGCCTAACGGGGTTGCAGTTTGTGCTAATTGTTGTCGGTACCTGTTGTCCCCAGTTACGCCTTTGTTATTTATCGATCTTCCGTTTCAAACCGTAGGTGATTCCCATTGCCACCCACCTGTTGAACAACGGCAGCGGGGTGGGAGTGTTGCAGTGTCTCGAACACATGATCGGGGCGGTGAGGGGCAAAGTGGCAGAGGTAAGAGCGAGACACGAGCATATCCAGGACCTTTTGCTGCTCCCTTCAAACTATTCACCTTGCCTGTAGGTGCTGTGTCGCCCCGGTGCATCGTCCCGTTATTATTTTTTTTTTTTTTGCCATAGATTCACAGCCACTTCTCTCACAAGCCGATCATCCTGATCGGGTGGAACACGGGTGCCTTGGTGGCCTGTCATGTAAGTACCTGCTTCCTTTGCATCCTCTCAGAGCCCACTTGACAGCATCAGTTCAGAGTTAGATTTGAATTACTGTTGCTTTTGAGACTCTTCTGGGGTTCTTGTCCCTTTTCTCTTTCCAAGGCCTGGCTTTGAGATAGACATCCTTTCTGGTCATGGGGGCATAAGCAACTTGAATCGTTCAATGTTTTTTTTCCCCACTCTTTTAAAAGAAAGGTCTAAATGTGGAAGATATTTAGCCTGGCAAAGCAACCTTCGCGCCCTCTGTGCGCTGGACTGTTAGGATGCTGACCGTTGCTTTTTCTACCCAGGTTTCAGTGATGGAGTACGTCACTGCAGTTGTGTGCCTTGGATTCCCGCTTCTCACCGTCGATGGCCCCAGAGGGGTAAGGACCAAAGGGAGATGGAGCCATTTAAAGAACTGTACTTTTTGGTTGTTTTTTTTTTTTTTAAATCTCTCAAGATTATTTCATAGAATCAAGCTTGGTAGTCCAGTGACAACTGGAAGATTTTTTGAGGTGTGTCTGTGTGATTTTTATTTGGAGGAGGGCTGCCCAGCAGCCTGTTGCATTGACTGTTGCATTCCTAGTAGGATTCTTGATGCAAGAGCAGGCATGAGAAGTCCTGTGTTTGCTTGTCTCCGCTGTGACATGTTTTTGCAGCTCCTTCCTGGGGTCTTATGTGTGGGTTGCTTGTTAACTGTGTCATTTGGCAGCAGAGAGGACAACTTGGGTTGATTTATATGGAGCCTGAATTGCTCCTTTATTAGCTGGCCAGTGTGCGATTGGGTTGGGAATGATTACGGTTGCGCTAATGAAATGGCTAATGCTGTGGGTAGCGGAAATCTGTATAAAAGGCATTTGCTGGAGTAGGGCGCAGCTCTCGAGAAGAAGCTTCTTCAGGACTCGGTACGGCTGTGTAAATCCCGTCAGGGGCTCACCCCGGGAAGCTTCGCTGTTTGCACTTCTTCAGCCTTATCCTGGGTTTGTGTGGCAAAAGCTTGGAAGGAGAAAAATGCAGTGAAATAGGATTTCTGAGCTGTTAATGAGTAACAGCACTATGTTAGAATCATAGAACGGTTTAGGTTGGAAGGGACCTTGAAGATCACCGAGTTCCAACCCCCCTGCCCTGAGCAGGGACACCTCCCCCCAGCCCAGGTTGCTCCAAGCCCCGTCCAACCTGGCCTTGAACGCCTCCAGGGATGGGGCAGCCACAGCTTCTCGGGGCAACCTGTTCCAGTGCCTCTCCAGTGTGTCGACTGCTGCACACAGCTTGGTGTCATTGGCAAACTTGCTGAGGGTGCACTCGATCCCACTGTCCATGGGACAGACTCACTCAGCTTTTGAGTCCGTCTTGCTCAGGAGATGTTTAAACGAACCGCGCAGTTTATAATTCTTTCCTTTTGGGATGCAGTTGGTATATATTGGGTTTGCATGTGAAGTGCTGTCTGCCCCTGTGGCACGTGCCTTCCCTTTTCAGTCATTCGGGATTAAGAGTTCCCCTTGCTCTTGCAGGATGTTGATGACCCCCTCCTGGAGATGAAGACCCCTGTCCTCTTTGTGATCGGTCAGAATTCCCTGCAGTGCAACATGGAAGCAATGGAAGATTTCCGGGAGAAAATACGAGCCGATAACAGCATGGTGGTGGTGGGAGGAGCAGATGACAATCTCAGGTAACAGTCTGCGAGATGGAGACTCTCGTCCCAGGAATGCTGGGCAAGGTCTAAGTGTGCTCCCTACAAAAAAAACCCCAAATTTGGTACTGAAACTAGATGGGAACTGGACAAAAATGATCCATCAAGGTCAGTTTTGTTATTCAAAACCTGGTATGTTGGATAAAGGGTTGGTTTTCTGTGATAGATCTGCATCTTTTCTTCCAGTTGAAGATCCAGGGTACGGTGTGGTATGACACTAGAGCAAGTATTTGCTTTTCCATGCCGCGCTTGGCTCTGGGATATGCAGCTTTTAGAGGCTGTGCGCAGAGTTGGGGTGTGGGAGGCTGCAAGAGCCTTGCGAGAAGTGAGGAGCTCTTAAGGTTTCCATAAACTTTGGAGCTTGTTCTCCCATCACACTCGTGTGTGTTTGGAATAACTGCACCAAAAACCTGAGCAAGTTGTATGTGAGGATAGGGTTGGGCTGATGCTAGAGCTGGAAGCAGCAGTGCAGGCAAGGCTTTGGAGCATCGTGCAAGTCAGAAATCCGTAGCAGGGACAATCAGTAAAGGAGAGGAAAGAAAGAAGCTTGGAACTCTGATACTGGGTCTGAAGACAGGAGCTCTGAAGGAAAGGAAATGTCATATTTGCTTTGCAAAGTGCTTTGGGATGCTGGGCCTTTTTCCTTGTCATCGAAGTTTGTCTGGGATCTTCTGATCCAGCAGACGGTGCTCTTGAGTTGAGAGCTGAGGGAGCTGGCTCTTGCCTTACTCTGTGTCAAACTGGGTGAGGGAGTGAGCTTGTTGTCACTTGAAGCTTGCTCTCCGGCGAAGAATGATGTTGTGAGTGTGAAAGCAGAAAACCAAACGTGTGTTGACTTCCATCTTTTTTTTTTTTTTTTTTTTTTTTAATAGGATAAGCAAAGCCAAAAAGAAGGCAGAAGGGCTGACTCAGAGTATGGTGGACAGGTGCATCCAGGTAACCATGGAAATCTTCCTTTTACATCTCATCTATAAAAAAGAAAAAATAATAAAAATCTGTGCTGAAATGTCTCAGTAACCACAAGTTATAAACTTACTGCCAGGATTGGTTGGACAAAGGTAATCTGTTTCCTGAGTGGGATTTTGAAGTGGTTGTCTCCTTTCAGGAGAGACGTGAGCTTCCTGGTAGTGCTCCTTAAACAAAGAGCACTGTTTTCTGAGTCTTCCAGTACATCTTCCTACACAAGCAGAACTTTGGGGGAGAAACCACCGTGTTTCTCTCCTATGCGTCAGAAATCAGTGGAGTATGAGCTTTAATGAGAAAGCCAAGGTCCGTCTGTAAGGTTTTAGTGTTTCTTTTTGTGGAATATTAAAGCTGGAGTGCCTTATCCTTTTGCCCCTTTGTGAACCCTTTGTTCTTTTTTTTTGGTTCAAGCTGTGAAGATCAGTATTTTAGAGACCTGCACACCACTTTGTGTAACTATTTGTTTCCTCCTTCCAAGGATGAAATAGCTGACTTCTTGACTGGAGTCCTCACCCGAGCAGAGAGCCACTCGGGCTCCGATCCCCGTGACCTGGATGCTGAGAAGAAGAAGAAACCGCGCGACTCGACCAGGAGGGATCTGTCATTTGACTTGCCAGAAAGAAGCAGCAGGCCGGCCTCGCCAGCAGCCAAAGTGCCCGCATCACCTTCAGGCTCGGAGGTGGGGGCTCTCTCTGGGATATTTTGAGCTGGGGAAGGCTGAGGTTGTGTAAAGAGATGTTTTTGTACTGCTGAAATACGTGACGAGGGACATGGTTGGTGTTGGAAGAGGGAGGTGAGAGGATACAGAGGGACTAATGGCTTGTGGTGGGGCAAACGAACCTTCAGGAACAGATCTGCTCTGGCAAAAGGATGCATGTTCTTACCTGTGTGCTGCTATGCTCAGGGTTACAGAATCACAGAACAGTCAGGGTTGGAAGGGCCCTCTGGAGCTCACCCAGTCCCACCCTCTGCCAGAGCAGGGGCACCTCCAGCAGTGGCACAGGATGGCATCCAGGTGGGTTTGGAATGGCTCCAGAGTGGGAGACTCCCCCACCTCTCTGGGCAGCCTGTGCCACTGCTCTGCCACCCGCACAGCAAAGGAGTCCCTCCTCGGGTTGAGATGGAACTTCCGATGCTCAAGTCTGTGCCCTTTCCCTCTTGCCCTGTCACTGGGCACCACTGGAAAAAGACTGTTCCCATCCCGCTGGCACCTGCCCTTTAAGGGTTGGTAAGCATTGATAAGATCCCCCCTCAGTTGTCTTTTCTCCAAACTAAAGAGTCCCAATTCCCCCAGCCTTTCCTTGTAGGAAAGATGCTCCAGTCCCCTCATCATCTCCGTAGCCCTTTGCTGGACCCTCTCCAGCAGTTCCCCGTCCTTCTTCAACCGGGGAGCCCACAGCTGGACACAGTGCTCCAGATGTGGCCTCCCCAGGGCAGAGCAGAGGGGGAGGATGACCTCCCTCGCCCTGCTGGCCACGCTCCTCTTGCTGCCCCCCAGGATGCCATTGGCCTTCTTGGCCACCAGGGCACACTGCTGGCTCATGGTCATCCTGTTGTCCCCCAGGACTCCCAGGTCCCTTTCCCCAGAGTTGCTCTCCAGCAGGTCAGTCCCTGACCTGTACCGATGCATGGGGTATATGGGGTTACGACTGCCTCTTAGGGAAACGTGGGTATAAGAGGTGTTCCTTCTCTTTGAGCAGGACTTATCCAGTGTCTCCAGCAGCCCCACTTCAAGTCCCAAGACTAAAATGGCTGCTGTGTCCTCCATCCAGAAGCCCAGCCAGATCGGCACCACGCAGCTGCTGAAGAGGCAGGTGCAGAGGACAGATACTGTCCTGACGCACAAGCAGGCACAAGGTAATGCCCTGCAGCTTGCCCACCTTCTTCCCTCTTAGCATCTGGATTTTTGGTCTTTATCTGTCCTGATGTGATTAGGTTTTTGTCCTCTTGAGTCCTGTCTTGAATTCCAAGCTCCCTGTGGCAGCTTCCTCTACAGCTTGATCCCCCGTCGCTGTCATCTGAAGGCAGCAGCCCATGGAGGGTTGAAATTAGGTTGGAAATGGTGTTTCTGCAGCTTGTGCAGCCTTGCTGCTGTTGAAAGTGAGAAGGATTTTCACTTGCTCTGGCTGACCAAATCACCACATAGCTGTACTCCAATTCTTTTTCAAGTGGGAGCCCCTTGTGATCCTCGAAGGCTGCTTGGGGAGGGAGACGAAAGGTACTCGGGAGATGATAGAGGCTGTTGAATTGTGACAGAAGCAGTGGGACTTGGGTAATTACAGAGTCATCTTGCATCAAATGGCAGTGGAAAACCTGCTCTGAATACGAAAACAGCTTGAGCTGTGGGATTTCTTTTTTTTTTTTTTTTTCTCCTGGGTCTTGTTGGATGCTCATAACTTACGATGCAGCTTCAGTCTGATTGTGAACGCTGTGAATGTAGGTAATGGTTTTGTTGATGATGATCCTTTCTGGCAAATATCAGCGGTAGCTGAGGAATAGTCTTCCATCCTCCCTTCTCTCCTTATTTCTTTGCTCAAGACAGACCTGAACAGGCTTGTTGTTGTCTCCTGCAACAGTGTGACCCTCCACGTTCTCTAAAGTCTTTCTCTAACTCAGGGTAGGCTCCAAGGGGAAGTTTGAGCTTGAATCTCCTTAATTTCTCAGACCACGGACTAAAGAAATCTATTCCTTTCTTGTTGTAGTTGAGGGAGGAAGTTTCTAGATAGCACGCGGGAGGCAGGAAGAGGGTTGGTGGCGCGGTGTGTGTCGTGGCTGCCTTGTTTTGCCAGGAGCGTTGCTGCAGCGTGGCTTCTGGCCTGCATTTTGTGGCCATAGCTGTTCAGGGACGTGCTGGCTGACGTCTCCCAGCTGCTCTCAGCTTCTTGGCGCAACTGCTTGGTCAAGCTAGCCGTGCCTCTCGCAGCCAAGCCTGTTCTCATTCCCTGGGTGCAGGACCTTTTTCCCGATGGCTGCAGGGCTGGAGAGGGCTCGTGCTGTTGGGATGTGCACTCTGTGAAAGCTGGGATGATCCCCCTTCTAGTGTCGGACATGCTACGCTGCCGTCCAGAGAGGAGATCGGTGTGTCTCCATTGTGCTGGATGAGTTATGTCTGGAGCTTGCTGCCTGCCTGCTCCGAGGTCTCTCTGTCTGTGGGTCGCAGTGGTGTCCCTGGAGTTCCTTGTCCCCCTCCAGAGCCGGGCTGTGATACTGTAATTCTCTCTGATTCATTTCAGCTCAGTTCGCTGCTTTTCTGAAACAAAACATGCTGGTGAGGAAAGCTCTTCCTCCTGGCACCTCTTCATGTCTCTTTGGTGAGTATCTCCTCACTTCTCGCTGTCTCTCTCTCTGTCTCCCTCCTTCTCTCTGTCTCTACTGTCGTCTTTCATCATCTTCCTCTTCCCTTGCATTGGTTTGGGGATGTGGCCCACTGTGTCCCCTTGTCCCCCTGCTTTTTTGCTTTCTCATTGCTGTATTTGAAGCTGAAGCAAATGGCCCACTTGCTAGCTGAGAGCATTAACTTTTCCTGAGCTCTTGCCCTTTCCCTGCCCTGGTAGGTAAATACTGCTCTTTGAGCTGTATAGTCTGGCAGCCGAATTTGTTCTGATGGACTAAAACTTTGTGGATGATGCGGTGGTGACTTTTTGTGATTGCGAGATTAACCCTTTCCTGTGCCGGGGCTGAGAAAGGGATGTGGACACCAACCCCAGAGATTGCATGTGTTGTCGGAGCGTCTCAAACAGCAAAAGGGCTGTCAGCGGGAGCAGAAACAAGGGACTGACAAGTGACTTGGAAGGGACAGATGTAGACACGTGGAGCAGTGTTTCTTGACTGGAGAGAGTTGGAGAAGAGCAGAGAGGTCAGGGAAGAGGGATGGCTTTGGAAAGATGGTGATGTGGTGGGAGAAGGATGCTGTCTGGACCAGGAGACACCCGGAGGTGAGAAGTCTTAAGTCCTGTGGCCTCTTGTGTTGGGTGCTGGAGCACGCGGGGAGGTGCTGTGAGGGTTAGGGATTAATGGGCAAGATCTGCAGTGTATCTAAAGACACATTTTGACATCTTGAATGGCAGTGACTGTGGATCTGGGATTAGGAGAGGATGAGAGGTTGAAATCTGAGGCTTTGGGAGGCCGCGGTGTCATCACATGAGCTGTCAGTGTCACTTCTCCGTTCGGGTGACCCCAGAGTGCTGAGAACATTGACGTGGGTGAGAACTGCCTCTCTGCAACACCCTGAATATCAGTGCTTTTAACTCAACGAGGCAAGTGCTGGATGCAGAGAAGCTGGTGGTATTTTGGCATGCTGTGTAGAGACTCCTAAGATACAGGCTGTCTGCTTGCCCTGAACACACGCGAGATGTAGTCCAAACTGCATGAAAACAGCCGTGGTAACAAACTCCTGGGGCAAGTATTGGCCTAAGCTGGCTGTTTTAAAGGTTTCTTTCTCCCTTGAGCCTGTTTTAAAGGTTTCTTTCTCCCTTGAGCCTGGTTTAAAGGTTTCTTTCTCCCTTGAGCCTTGTTCTATGCTCTCCCCTGTGCGATGAGGTTAGCCTGGCAGCACAGATGGAGCCCTGCGCTTGTCCAGAGTTCTCCCACTTAGCATCTGCTGGAAAGAAGAGAAACTTCAGTGGATGTTTTGTCGCAGGTGGGGAGATGTGGAGAGGCTGGCACCAGCCTGGGCTGCCTTTTGATAAGATTAAAAGCTGATTAAGATCTCTGGGCTCCTTACTGTGTTGGCTCGGCTGCCTGAGCTGTGAGGAAGGAAGCTGGGGCGCGTGCATTGGGAGCGTTCGCTGTTGTTTTGGGAGCGGGGTGCTCCTCCCGAACACACAGCCAGCCCTTCTCGGCGAGGGTCTGCATGCCTCTGCGTGAGCAGAAGCAGGCTCCGCTCTTGTGCAGTGGGGACACAGAGGGACATTGGGTCACTGCTTGCCGATGCTTTGAGGGGCACCTAACGCCACTGCCTGTGCATGTGCCGTTTCACTGTCCTGCTTGGCTGGTGGCACTTGGCGGGGGTGGGGGCTTTGGTGCCTGCAGGCTCTGCACGCCTGATGAGGTCTCTCTGGCCGGCGATTTGGTCGATGCATGTTTGCAGGTGGGTGGGAGGCACGGGAGCGTTGCACGAGTGTCACGAGTTAACACGCTCGGGCCACAAGTCCGGCCATCGATAGCAGCACAGCGAGCTTGTTGCTTGTCTTGGGGACCAGAGCAGCCCTGAAATGCTTTGCACCGCCTGTTATTTAGGGATCTGGCTGCAGCCTTGTCCTACATCCACAGTTCAGAGGTATGTAGGTGGTATGCAGGGAGCGTATAAATATGTATATATGTGTATAGATACACACATGCGTGTCTCTATCGATTTTGTATAATATATCCATATCTCTCTCTATATAAGTAATAAGATATGTACATCTTGGCTGTTGAATACATGGCTTAGGTGCCCAGGACTGTCTGTAAAGAGGGAGTTAGCTGGCCCAGTGGTGGTCTGCAGAAGCTCTTGGTGGAGAGGTCTCTCTGTACCTTTGAGCGAAGGTCTTTCCCCCTCGCTGCATATCACGGCAACACTCAGGTGTACCAGTGGCTGCATTTCTGAGCGCTGCCAGGCTGCAAACAACACAGCAGGAGGCCGCTCTGTGCCCTCGTTTTGACCCAGTCCACCAGGGTTTCAGGCTGGGACCAGATGATCATACACTAGTGGTGGGAGGCACGTGGAGAGAGGGTGGGCATGATGTGGCAGCTCGTGACTCTGTATGTTGTTCCTGGGCTGCCCAGAGGCACTTGTCGTGGGTCCTCTGTGCTTTTTCGGATAACCCTGGCCCCAGCAAGCTTGTGCTCTAGGCAGGGTGAAGCGGATGTGATGGGTCAAGGGCATGGCAGCAAAATGAGCCGTTGGTGCGGAAGAGAAATCTCAGCTCGTGGATTTTTTTCCCCTAGTATCAGGCAGCGTAGGGTATGTGGGGGCTTGGCTTTGCTGCAACACCTTTTGTGCTCACGGCTGCTTCGCTTAGCACCTCTAAGAAACCTGTACGCTTCAGTCCAGCTCCTGGAGAGCCCGTTGGGAGCGCTGGAAGGGACGTGCCGAACGACAGCCGTGCAAATACCTTTGCTGGTGTGTCGGAAGAGCAGGCGGGCTGAGCTCTGATCCCAGCGCTGGCAGCGTGCCTACACCAGCTCTGCAAGTCTCTGCACCCTCATCCCCTCACCTGTAAATTAGGGATGTTGGAAGGGCCTGATGCCGGGATTGATTATGCTGCACTTTGAAATGAAAAGCATTGACGTGGACATGTGGTATCACTGTAGGCATCCATTTTTCTTCGCTGCAGAGGCAAGACAGACTCTATATGCTGTCTTGCATTAGCCTGTGAGTAGTTTAAGCTAAGTCCTGCGCTGAGACAGCAGCTTAGGGCATGCAGAAGACAACGTAGGTGGTGAAAAGGAGAAACGTGTGTTCCTGGTGCATGGGAGATGGGCAAGCTGGCATGGAGGGAGCTGTGGAAGTGTGCATGGGCATGTGTCCCTTCTCCGCACCTTGGTGCGCACAGCGGAGCAGCGCCGACCTTGAGGGATCGACCATCAGTTTTCAAAAAGCTACTTCTGTGTCCCCTAGTTCCAGTCTCCTCAGAGCACTCGGAAGGGGCTGAGAAAGATGATGTGCGTATGCAGCTGAAGAGGCATCAGACCCCCAGCCCGACCCAGTGCACCAAATCCTCCAAACGAGCCAAAATCAAGGTGACCATTGTCTCTCACGGAGATGCTGCTGGCGTGGGGAACGGAGCACCCCTCACCACCCAGGCAGAAAGTGAGTTGCGATTGCATAGCTGCTTTTTAACCAGAAAGCGAGGTCATGGCTGTGCCCAGACCCGCTCCTCTGGGGCACGGCGTGGGGAGGGGAGGGATTGGTGATTTTTTGTTTGTTTGTTTGTTTTGTTATTTTTGGAGGAGTTAGCTGCAGAAAACAGATGGAGGTTCAAGGTGTGAGTGACTTGGGGATAGCCGGGGAAGCGTGGGGGTTGACAGCACGTAGGATCTTGGCAGGAGCCTCTGTTTTCCATAGCAGTTTGGGATTGTACGCTCCAGCGAAATGCTCAACTGCAGCCTTGTGAGCTGCGAGGTGAATTTTACACCTTCCTCTGAGGCATCGAACCGCTGCTGGAAGCAGGATGCCGGTCCTGGTGGACCCCTTGCTCCAAGTAGGTTGTGTGCATCTCCAGTTCCGCTGCCCGCTCCTGCGTGAAGCTCTCACCTGGAACGTGCTCCTGCTTTAGGGATGACAGCGATGTTCCTCCCTCTGGAAGACCTTTGTGTGTTCAGACTTAGTGATTCAGCTGAGTGCCCCGCTCTGCGGATCTGCTTTGGGCCTGAAGTCTGGCACAACACGTGCTTGGTACACGTATAAATAAACTCCAGCCCCTCTCCTGCCTCTGCGGCTGGGAAAACCCACTGTGACGAGCATTGTGGAGGTCCCTGCAGTCCGAGAAGAGGTGACGTGCTCGGTCTTCTTCCCCTTGAGCCTTTCCAAGGAGGCCAGAAGCTTTGGCTACTGTCACCCTGGTACCTGACGGATGTTGCCTTGTCACTTGCCGCGGTGGTGTATACAGCATCCTCACGTCAGAGTGCAGAGCCCCGGATATGTAAAGCAGTCGCTCGTTGTTAGCGTTAGCTCGGTGCAGTGCAGAACTGAAAGGTCAGCGTCTCCATTCTGATAGGAAATCGGAGGTTTTCAGAGCTGAGATATAATTCTGCTCCTTTGGAAGCATCTCTCGGTTAATTTAGCTGTTGTTTTGAACTGTGAAAATGAACTAATAAACACACATCCTTTTTTAAGGTTACAGTTTATCTTCTGGCAGCTTTGAAAATCTCTGGTTTCCAGGATCTTTTTTTTTTTAATTTTCCAAACTTTACTTCTTTTCACAGAAAGGAAATGAATTGCAGAAGTAAACATGAACCAAAACAAGAATTCCCTCTTACCGTGCGTGAGCAGGAGGAATGCACAAGACAAACGCAGTTGTATCTCAAAACGCCGCAATAAACAAATCTTGTGACTCGTCGCATCCCTGTGTATTTTGTAAAGTGTCTCTAAAGAATACTTACAAAATCGATCACTAGCGACCAGCCAGATCCGAACTAATCGGTTGAGGCGGTAGAGCTGTGCCATGATGGACTAGGAGGAGGGGATTAGCAGAGATAATGTTTAGGAGAGAGAATTGCATTTGGCGGTGAGAGCCTGAGATTTCCCTGTTTACAGATTTTTGAAGCCGATTCCTTCAATCCTGTCTATCGTAACGCTTCCACAACGGCGGCTTTCTGGTTTTTATTCGCAACTCTGCTCTGTTTGATACTCCCCATCTCCGGTAGCGCGGTGGCTGGAGTGCGTGTTGATGGCTGCAGCGGAGGTTTCCTTGAGAAGGTGCTTTGTGAGCAGGATGAGCCCGTGGCCTGCAGCGCTGTGTCTGTGGGTTGCTGTGTGAGAGAGGGGAAATCCCTAAAGACTCGTTGAGGAGAGAAAATGAGCTTTTCTTCTTTTTCTTTTGCAGTTGTCGCTGGAAAGCCGGTCCCCATGGCTGTCGGCCAGTCTGTGTCAGGCGCAAAGGAGCTGTCAGGACTGCTCACCACCCCCAAGTGAGTGTGACTTTGTGGTTTTTATAAGCTGTGGGTCTTTTTGACAGGCTGATGATGGGAAGCACAGCAACAGGGTGATTTCTGCACGCGGAGCTTTCTGGTACCTTACTTATGACTGGAATTTTCTGAAGCGCAAGAGACCCTTAGGCTCCTGAAAACTATTTTTCAACCAGGAGTTGAGCCTGAGAATGGCAGAAATGGGCAAAAGTAGAAAGTATTGTGGCTCTTGGGCTGTATTTCTATATGGTTTCCCAAATCCAAGTTTGCTTATTGCTGTCTTTTGAATGACTGTGGTGTCTTTGCCAGAATTCGGTGTTGTCTTTAATCCTTCCCTTTGTTCCCTCTAAAAGTCAAGCATTTTTTTTTTCCAAAGGTAGGGGAAAGAAGCCTCAATATCGGTTCATGAAGCTGATTAACTGGCTGTAGGGATTTCTGTCGGGGAATGAACCTGACATTGACATCTCAGAATCACAGAATAGTCAGGGTTGGAAAGGACCTCTGAAGATCATCTAGTCCACCCCCCCCCGCCAGAGCAGGGTCACCTACAACAGGTTGCACAGGACAGCGTCCAGGCGGGTTTTGAATGTCTCCAGAGTGGGAGACTCCACAACCTCTCTGGGCAGCCTGTGCCAGTGCTCCACCACCCTCAAAGTAAAGAAGTTCCTCCTCATGTTAAGATGGAACTTCCTATGTTCAAGCTTGTGCCCATTACCCCTCGTCCTATCAATGGGCACCACTGAAAAAAGACTGCTCCCATCCCCCTGGCATCCTCCCTTCAAGTATTTGAAAGCATTAACAAGATCCCCCCTCAATCTTCTTTTCTCCAGACTAAAGAGACCCAAATCCCTCAGCCTCTCCTCATATGAAAGATGTTCCAATCCCCTAATCATCTTTGTAGCCCTTTGCTGGACCCTCTCCAGCAGATCCCTGTCCTTCTTGAACTGGGGAGCCCAGAACTGGACGCAGTATTCCAGATGCGGCCTCACCAGGGCAGAGTAGAGGGGGAGGATGACCTCCCTCGACCTGCTGGCCACACTCCTTTTGATGCACCCCAGGATGCCATTGGCCCTCTTGGCCGCCAGGGCACATTGCTGGCTCATGGTCATCCTGTTGTCCACCAGGACTCCCAGGTCCCTTTCCACAGAGCTGCTCTCCAGGAGGTCGGCCCCCAACCTGTACGGATGCAGGGGGTTATTCCTCCCCAGATGCAGTACCCTACATTTACCCTTGTTGAATTTCATTAAGTTCCTCTCTGCCCAACTCTCCAGCCTGTCCAGGTCACGCTGTAAAGCAGCACAGCCTTCTGGCGTGTCAGCCACTCCTCCCAGTTTAGTGTCATCAGCAAACTTGCTGATGGTACACTCTATCCCTTCGTCCAGATCATCGATGAATATATTGAACAGGACTGGACCCAGTACTGACCCTTGAGGGACACCACTTGTTACTGACCTCCAACTCGACTCTGCACCACTAACCACAACCCTCTGAGCTCTATCTGTTAGCCAGTTCTCAATCCACCCCACTGTCCATCCATCTATCCCACACTTCCTAAGCTTGCCAGTGAGGATGATGTGGGAGACAGTGTCGAAAGCCTTGCCAAAGTCAAGGCTTTCGACACACTCACATCACTGTTTCCCCTTTTAATTCAAACCAAGCTTTGGAGATCTAGACTCTGCCTGATCTGGGAGGAGAGAGGAAGAAGAGCTGTTCTCAAATAGAAAGTAGGTTTTAAACAGGAAAAGTGTCACTGCAAGGTAGATGGCTTCTGTGTAGGGTGACGTAGCCCATGGAGCACCTAGGTAGGTGCACATGTGGTAACAAGCTCACTTCCAATTTGGAAATACACGCATCTCGCCGTAAGTGCTCCTTGTTCTAGCTGCCATAGTGGCCACAGGGAAAATGCTTTTGCTCTGGGTTTTTGTAGCTTGTCAACTCCCTGCCTTTACGCTTCCAGGAGTCGCGCTGGGTTGCATATGCCAGTGACAGCTCGCTGTCAAAGCCATCTCGCCTTTGCCCTGTGGAGTTTATCGCTAACCATCCTCTTTCTCTTCTGCTTGTTTTGTAGGCTGAGTTCGGCAGCAGAAACCTCCTCCACGAGTCCTGCTCCATCTGCCATGATCCCCAGCAGCACGGCGCCCAGCGCTTTCCATGCCCTGCAGAGCAGGCTGGTGGCCAGCAGCACCCACTGCATGCAGGCCCAGCCAGCCAGTACCCTCCAAGGTACCTGCCTCTCTCCCTGTCTCTCTTGTGAATGTAAAAGGTAAACTAGGTTCAAAATCATTCGGTGGATCCTCTTTCTTGCGTTCCCTGGTTGCTTTGGGTTTGGCTGAGGCAGCATTTGTAGTGCTTTGCTATTGCAGAATCTGGAGAGATCCAGTGGGATGTTACAAAGCGAGGCTGAAGGCACAGTAAGTGACCTGTTAATTGTGTCATTTGTATGATGCCTTGAGACACCGAAACTGACTTCCCGGGTTTCACAGCTAACCTCGTTTGGAGCTGCAGCAATGAAATGTGTTGGACGGTGAGCGTAGAGCAGCTAGGAGGGTCCCCGCCGACCTCGAGGCAGGCTGCTTGGGACGCTGCTCTTTAGAGAACAGTTTTGCAGACACCTGCCATATGACAGACCTGGAATTTCATGCCGGTGAACTCTCCTTGCCTGATTTCTTTATTATTTACTTTTTTTAGGAGCAGCATCTGCCAGCAGCCTGTTGCAAGGGCTGAGCTTCAGCCTGCAGGACATCGGGACTAAGTCATCAGCCCTTCCTGCCAGTGTGGCTGCTGCTGGGCCGCCCGTGCAGGTATGCGGCCCGGAAACATCAGAGATCCCTCTCTGGAGGGAAACTGTATGGAGGATAAAGCGGCAGGAGGTGGAGGAAACCATGTTTGCTCCAGGACCAGAAGAGATGAGGGATGCTAAGTGTGAACTGCAGCTGAAATGATGCATCCAAGCCTTGGTGGTGTGCCGGGGGCTAGGGGCTCCTGTAAGTGGCAAGAGATCTAGGAAGCAGAGCTGTTGTTTCTAGGCGGCCACCTAGAAAGTGCTGAGAAGGAGTTGGAGAATGGACAGGGGGGAGAGCAGCGATCTTTCTACTTGTTCTTCTGGTAAAACACATGCCTGTGACCTGTCAGGCAGGCTCCCCATCCCCGCAGTTTAAGGTGACCTCTTTCACAATGGGTGGCTTCCTTAGAAGCAGAGCCACAGTTTCTCCCAGTCATGCTTTCAAGTTGAAACGAGTATGTGCCGAGTGGAAGGGACAAGTTTACTTGCCTTTAGACCTGCTTATGACCACCAGAATGAAGTGTGGAAACTCCGATGTCTAAAGAACTCAAGCTTCTGCGGGAGGGAGAGGCCGTGCCATCCTGGCATCCTCTTTCCTTCCAGGTACTCAGTGCTTGTGCTTTTCCTTTCAGACCTCAGCTGTGAAGACGCCTGCGCCTATCCAGAACCTGAGTGCCATAACCACAGGCACCGGCACAATTGTCCGCACCATCCCGGTTGCCACGTCTTTGTCTCTGGGAGCCTCAGCGAGCGGGAAGCCCACGGCCATTCACCAGCTACTGACAAACGGGGGACTGGCGAAGCTGGCCAGCAGTCTCCCTGGCTTGGCTCAGATCTCCAACCAGGCAGCAGGTGAGGGAGAAGGGGAACAGGCATGCGATGCAGACGCGTTGAGCACCGCATCGCCCTGAGAGTGGTGGTTCCAAAACTTATTTTGCCTTTGAGCCGTAGCTATGGACAGCCGCGTGCGCTAGCAATTTCTGAGCAGCTGCCTCTAATGAGAAGAGGCTTCTGATGCAGCCCCCGGTTGGTGGACGTGGCCTCCGCAATCCCTGTGTCTCAGGGACGCCTCGTTCGCCTGTTTCCTAGGCTTGAAGGCCCCAACGACCATTACTGTGACGCTGCGTGGGCAGCCCAGCCGCGTGACCACGCTTAGCCAGGCTGCGATGGGCACTGTCCAGCCCCAGCTCGAGGAACAGCCGATGCAGACGCAGGCGCCTCAGGTAATTTTTGACATCATCTTTGTAGAGAAAATGTCCTCTGCTGCTCTTCTGAGCTTTTTCTGACCATCGTAGTCAAGGGCAGATACAGCTCTCGTGGGGAAAGCGTTCCTGGTCGTGTTTCTTCGGTGTGATGAGCTTTGTTGCTCTGCTGAGGCCGCAGAGAAAGGGGCCTTACAAAGCAGTGGTTAAGAGAAGCCAGTTCATCTTCATGTCTGTTAGTGGCAGGGTTGATTGTGCCTGATATTGCACTAGTACCGCATGGAGGGAATCTCCGGCTGCACTTAGAAAGCTGACATCGGCATGGAAATCGTTACTGAAGCTCCAGGCTTTCCTGGCAGTAACAGGCTGTGGTGGGAGGAGGAAAGCTGCTTGTAGGGTGTCTATCCCCTGCCTGTTCGGGCCGGAGAGCGGGTTGGCCGTGCTGTCTGGAGCCGTGTTCCTCTTGAAAATGCTGCCTCTCACTGTTAGATGTCCTGAGGTGACGCTGGGCCCTGTGGGTGTTGGGGATATTGTTGTATTTCCTCCTGCAGGTCCCCAGCTCCTGCTCTTTCTCCCTGCCATGCTGTCAAAACCAATTTATGAAGGGCTGAGCATGTGCTCCAAGGTTATATCCGTTTGATACAGATCTCCTTTTGAAGGTGGATCACTGACAGTAGGAAAATCTCTTAATATTTGGACTCTCAACGCGTGCGAGGTACTGTCTCAAGGATCCTGGCTGCCTTCCTGCTTCCTAGGTTAAATCTTGCTGCGGTGGAGTTGAAAGCACAAGATGCCAAGTTGGAGAAGTTTTTTTCTGGTTGTGAACATAGTGGTCTCGGGTAGTGTAACGTGGACCTCGCAACCGCAAATCCTGGAGGTGGCAGAAGGGGTGAATTTACTGTGGATGTATCCTTGGGTTCTGTCCTAAACCACTGTCAATTTTGAGATGGATCCATAAATGTGAGGGCGGAAAGGTTGGCTCTGACTCCCTGCGCAGGACGGTTGGCCAGCGGTGGCTGTGATGTGCTGGCAGCAAGGTTGACCGGAGCTCAGATGGTTTCCCCATGGTCCCAGCTCCAGCACTGTGCAACGTTCAGGTCTCTCCTGGAGTGGCTTTCCTGGGGGTGTAGGAGAACACGGACAGCCCAGGCTTGTGATCTGCTTCACGGGACTGAAGGAGGCATTGCTGGAAAGGGGCTGCTGGTTCCCTGAGTGTATACTGAGGGGAATAACTGACTGTCCAACAAATGCTGACTGTAGTGATTTGAGGCAGGTGTTTGCAGGGAGAAAGTAATTCAGAGAACAAGTCGACGAGCTCCCCGAATGATAAATGCTGCAGCTTGGGCAGTCGGATGAGTGTGGGGTGTCCAGTTGGGATCAAGCTCAGGTTCCCAACAGGGATTAATGAGCTGGCACTGAAGGCTGAGGATGCCAAGATCACCCCATCGGTTTGTTCAGGGCTTTTTTGTTTTTTCCCTTTTGCACCTGATTTTCCTGCTTCGGTTAGCATGAATGCAGGTCCCGGGCGGGTAAGCTGATGTAGGAGAGGCACAGCAATCTTCGCTTTGTAGGTGAAGCTCTGTAGTTTTGGTCCCTGTTGCTGGGGTGGCTCAAGTTGTGGGCAGCATTGTGGAGGCAGGGAGAGTGCTTTTATGCCCTGCTGCTGTCTGCAGAGGCTGTTTGAGGTTGCTTGAAGCCCTGAGATGTATTTAGGGAGGCGTTATCCTAAGAGTGAAGCCTTTGGGTGGAATTTGGGTAAGTATTAACAGCGGCAGCCATAAATCCTCAATTTGTCCTGCGCTGCTTTAGAGCTGGCATTGCTGGTAGTTTCCACGCAGAGTCCTGGCTTACCGCTGGTTAAAGCTCAAATTTGGGAGCATCCACGTCTTTCGTCCCTTGACTTTTCTGTGTTTCTTTCAGTCGCTTTGCTAGCGCGACAGAGCCCGCCAGCGTTGACAGAGCTGAGCTTAGAGCCGGCTAAAGTAGAGCTCAGAAACACAGAGCTAGCGAAACTCAGCGCGGATCCCACCTAAGCAGCGAGTGAGTTGCTTTTGTAGGTCTAAAACTCTTCATCCATGTTGGAGGCAGCTTTTATGCTCTTCAGAAGCCATTTAATAAACCATCAGAACCTGCATGCTTTCCTTTTCGTCCTTTGTTACCTTTGAGAGACCCTAAATATCCAGCAGAACAGTAACTCTGCAGTGTAATGAAACGTGGTACAGAGGGACTGTAGGGTTAACGGGTTCGTGTACGGGTTAATGTTTTAAGGCGATGGCACTTGGAACTGGATATTGGATCGTACGCTGTGACTTTTACCTACAGTGCTGAGCTTGTGTGTTCAAGGTAGGGCTTAATTGTGTGGCCGGCTGGGAGAGTTGCTTCAAAAGCAAACTGAAAGCTGGCTTTTACAGGAAATGGAATGAGCTGTGTGTTTTTGTAACTAATTATAGCCCTTGACATCAGCTCGTGTGTACCTTTAGCACATAAGGCTTACGTAATCTCGCAGGGCTTCCTGTAAAAGAGCAAATTTACAAAAGGCTTTGGGGGATAACTCCGAGGGCTTAAAACTCTTGTGTTTTCAGCAGTAGTCAAAGCTGTTGGCGGTTGGGTTCCCTTTGAAATTCCAGCTGACGGCTCCACTGTGCCTGTGCAGGAAGCGTGAAGCCCACACATCAGCTGTGCACTGTGATTTTTTTTTTTATTATTTTAAACTCGGGGGGTTGGGGGCGATGCCTGTAGCAGCTGAGATGCAGTTTGAGTGGGTAACTCTTTTCCTTCCCCCGTGGGCATTAAAATGGGAGGCAGAAGACTGAAGAGTCTCCCTGGGGACTGTGGGGCAAATGCTTTCTGTGAGTAGCAGAGTAAGAAGAACCGTGAGTGTTTTAAAGTGAAAATAACGAGCAAGCTGCAGCTTCTCTTTTCAAGAACCTGCTCCACGGTGGTTTGAACATTTGCTTTTTGGATGGGTTCCCCCCTGCAGCATGGTTATATCCTGACAGCGGCTCCATAAAGCGTGGAGTGATGCTGATGCTGGATCACGCTCTTGTTTTCTGCTTAGCGGCATGAAGACTTACGCCGCGATGACCGGAGCTGCAAGCTGAGGTGTCACGCTTTGAGCTTTGGGTAAGGGTCTCCCTTAGATGGCACAAGGAGAGCTCTGACTCCAGCCTGTGCTGCTGCCCGGAGCCGGCGGCTGGGGCTGGATGTGCTGCAAGCAGGCACTTTCCTTTTTTGAAGTGTGACCCTTTCCACTCCCAGGGGCAGAAATATTAATTATAGCTAACGGAGCACCATTAAATTGCCACGCAAGGCATGGAAAAGCAGGCTGTGACCTACATGAGCATCAGGTAGGGGGGGCTCAGACTTGAGCTCAAGCCGTGCTTGTCAGTGGTGGTGGAAAGCGAGTAAGTTGGCTCAGAGAAGCCTGACCAAAGAGATGGGTATCTGCTGTTGTAGCTGGAAAAGCTCCTTTGGAGCTTGAATTATGTCAGGTCAGGGCTGTGAGGGCTCCCAGGGAGAGCACGCAGTCTGCAGTACCAGATTGCTTGTGCACCTGGACAGAGTTCAGGCAAGTGAAGCGGACCCAGAGGTGTTTGAAGAACCCCTCGAATGGGGGAATTTCCAGGTATTTCACTGAAGCTTGTCAGTGCTCTCCAGGGTGTGCTGCCATCTGCCTCAGGAGACAAATCCAAACTCCCCAGTTGTCCCAGTCTTGGACATCTGTGGACACTGGTGCTGTGTAACCAGCTGGTTCTTGTCAGAGGGGTTTGTATGTCTGCATCAAGCAAGAGGGAAGCTCTTCTGATGCAGAGGATGGTGGGTGCTATTCCCATTTTTTGCTGGGCTTTCACTGGTAATAGCACATCAGTCTTGCAAGCAGGTCTGCATGATACAGGAGTCGTTTTGAGCTCCTGGTTGTTGCTTCACTATTGCTGCAGAGCAAACGAGAGCTGGACTGATTTCCCTGACAGTCAGAGATGAGGATAAGAGCCATCCCATTCTGCTCCAGAAAAAGGCAATGAGTTTGTGCTGGTCTCAGCCCAAGCACTGACAGTGGTGTTGATGCTGCAGACGACACCATCACACTTTTAAAATATAGATCTGCGGATTTTTCTCTCAGTACGCATTTTTCCTTGAGCTTGGTGATGACCGGTCGGAGCAAGGGCAAGGCTAGAAGAAGCAGGGAAAGGGCATGCTGTTTGTTTGGGTTTTTGGGTTTTTGTTGGGTTTTTTTTTTTCTTTTTTAGGTGAGGGCTAGTGCAGGTCCCAGGGAATGGTTGCAGCCCCTCGCAGATGGTGTATCCTCGGCAGCCGGGTACTTCCAGTAGCTCTCCGTTACTTTAACCCTTCCAGGCTCCAGACGGTGCTGTTGGGAACCTGGCCGCCCCAGCTACCAGTGCCGCCTCTCCTGGCAAGCTGCTGTCTCAGATGGATCTCAGCAAAGCCCAGGCTGGCGCAGAGATGGCTCCTGCCGACCCCGCGGCACACCTGACCGCCGCCGCGGCAGCACCCGTAGGTGAGGCGCATGGCAGTCGTGGGGCGCGGGCAGCCGGCCTGGGGACCAGAGCGGAGGCCGGGTTGGAGCCATGCCGCCGGGTGATGTCTGCGGAGTCACTTTGGGGAATAACTGCCTGAATGCTGCTTATTTTTAAGCCCTTCGCCTTTTTTTTTCTTCCTTCCTTCCCCTTCCTTTTAGTTAGGTTCCCCCATGGTTTCTTTGCACGAGGAGCTTTGGCTCGAGGCAGCTGTTTTTGAGCCATTGATGAAGAGCAGGGTGTTAAACGTGAGCCCAAACGCAGAAGGGATTATCTGCAGTTTGTGTTTAGGGCCCCCGTCATGCGCTTGTAGCATGAAGCGCTCTTCCTGCTGCCTCCATTTATCTACCTTACCTGGGGAGAGCAGACCCCATCCAATTACAGCTAAATAAGTACTGCAGAGCCGCTGCCCAGCCGGTAACCTCAGACTTAAGAAAAAATAAAACCAACACAAAGCGGTGCTGCGGTCCATTGCATCCTCGAAGGCTTCTGTACCAAAGAGCCTGCTGCCAGCTGAGTCGGTGTTTTCGTTTTCCTCGGTCCAGCTGCTTTCCAAGCGAGTGGCACCGCGAGCGGGTAGGTCAGCACTCAGGCCAGGTCTGGTGGACGAAGTTCAGGGGGGCTGTGCCGGTTTCCCAGAGGGCAAACGAAGCAGCTCTGTGGCGTCTGTGTCCTACCACGCAGTCGGCTTTCCTTGCAGGCGTTAAACCCAGCTCACCGGCCTCTGCAGACCCTGAAACGCTGCTTTTTCTCCCCCAGGACTCAAGAGGGAGGTGCAAAAGCAATGGGCTTAAGTCTTCTGTGTGTTTTTTCGTCTTCCTTTTGTTATTTGTCATAGCTAGTGGCTGAAGTTAGATCTGCGGAGAACTTTACCTGCTTTTGCTGGAGGTTGAGGTTGGCTTTGCATCCAGTGGGGAGGACCGGTTTGTAAGGAACCTGCTGGAGTGTTAGCACAGAAAATTTTCCAGACTCTTCGTGTCGTGGAACGGTCGTTGCTGGTGTCTAACAGCATCATCGCGTGTCTGTGCCGCTTCCCCAGCCTGCGTAGGGGTGGCTGGAGTCACCTGTTCCCACCATCCTCCTGCCCTCCCGGACCCCAGGATGGGTCGGTGTCTCATCCTGGTTAGACGGTCGGTCGTCAGCCTTCGCTCCTTGCCCTCCCCGCTTGAGCCACTTCATTTCAGAGAGGTCAACGCTGCACTGGTGGTGTTCGTGGCATGCTGTCACTGCTGACGAGTGCGAGGGACATCGCGGTGTGGCTTTGATGCCCCTGTATGGGAGAGATGCGGTGCCGGGTGAGCCAGCATGGCTGGGCATGCTGCTTTCCGCTCCTCGGTGTGGGCTCCTGAGGGACGCAGCGAGTCGCAGCCTCAGGTGACTGCAGGGGCAAACCATGAGCTGCTCCAGGTTGGGGTCTTTCTGGCCAGCGTTGTCTTTAACCAGCAGCGGATCTCCAGGCTTTTTCCCATCCCTTGAGCGCATCTAAACCCAGTGATTAGATTTCAGTGCGGTCTCTCTCCCCACTGTTGCTCTAGGCTTGTGGCTACTGTAGATGCAGCTGGGGAGCCGATTCAGACGGGGTAACCACCATGATGCAACCTCTGCTGTTGCCGTAGAGCACAGAGCAGTTCATTTCACAAAGCCTGGAGTCTTTTAGTCCTCAGGTGGAGCGTGATGAGGGTCTGAGCTGTTGGTGGGATGGAGCTGGAGATGCTGGAGATAAGCAAGAGCTTGCCTTGAGCTGGGCTGCAGGGAGCAGCGTGAGCTCTGTGTGATCGGTGGCAGCTGGGCAGGTAGGATGGAGCGTGCTTGGCTAAGCAGGAACCACGATGTCCTGTCCCAGCGGGAGGGGACATTTTGGGGGAGACCATCAGACACTGAAGGAAGAGAGGGGCTTCCTTGGGGGGGGATCTGAGCGGCCTAGGGGGGGAGCGGGGCTGATGGTGGCTGAGTTT
>VZSZ01000022.1:0-21547 GCA_013398815.1 Ibidorhyncha struthersii | reverse complement strand
GCCAGACATGTTAGAACTTCAGTATGAACTGGAGTCAAAGGCAGCCAAACGGTACGCTACACTTGACATTGCTAATGCCTTTTTCTCTATTCTTTAGCAGCAGAGTGCAGGCCACAGTTTGCTTTCACCTGGAGGGGTGTCCAGTACACCTGGAATCGACTGCCCCAGGGGTGGAAACACAGCCCTACTGTTTGCCATGGGCTGATCCAGACCACACTGGAGAAGGGTGGAGCTCCACAACACCTACAATACATCGATGACATCATTGTGGGGTAATACAGCAGAAGAAGTTTTCCAGAAAGGTAGGAAAATAATTAAGCTTAATAATTAATAATTAAGACTAGTAGTCACAAGACAAGAAGAGAGTGGGGAAGCGTGTGGGGCAAGGCAAGTGGTTCCAGGAGGCAGAGAGGACAAGGTACAGTTTTCCCTCCTGAAACCTTTGGTGTGGGAGCAATTGGTGGACGTTTGCTCTTTTTTGACCGCGGCGCTTAAGAGAGTGTGAAAAAAGGTGGTTTTGAAGATGTAGTAGCGAGGAAAGAAGAGAGTGCCGAAGTGTGCGGGGCAATGAAAGTGCTTCCAGGAGGCAGTGAGGACAAGACGCTTCCTCTGCGGTGGTGGTAGCGTTGCGTATGGTGACACAACACTCTCGTTCTGTCAAATTTAACATTCCACATACCCCTTTACACATACGTGCTCCACATACCTTTAACAGCAACATAGCCCAAAACAACTTGTTCTGTAAAGCCATTTTTGATACCTGTGGAGCTTGTAAGTTCAGTTCCCTGAACGCATGTTATTACAATCACGGCGATGTTTCACCTGTCACTGGACTTCCAACGGGCATCATTGGCTAACTTTTCCCAGTTGGTTCCGTTTTCCCGACCTTGAGGCAGTATTAGAATACACCTGGCTCATGCCAGTCGGTCAGTCCAGAATAAGGACCATTCCCAGGCATGAGAGAACAATTGCTGGTGTCACACGTTACGTTGTGTTGAATAATCCTTTTGCCTAGAAGTTGAGAAATATTGGCCATTATAACGGCAAATTTGAATCCTTGACCCACTGAAACTGGTAGGTTGGCACACACGCCCTGGTCTCTACGATTCCAAAGGGCCATATATCCTCATATTAAATCCCATGCTACATCGGGAGGGGTACTTAAATTCAGGATGGACTGAGCCAGGACTGTACATACACAACATGAGATGCAAGCTGCTTCTACGCTATCTTTCCCTAGTAAAGTACAAAACCAAGCATAACAGAATTAGGTAAATGATTCCAATAGTAACCCACTGCACAACCAAAAGCATGAGTCCCTCGGTGGGCTTCTGACAAGCTGCAAAATATATACATACAGATGTATGTACACTGTGCCCCTGTATCCCGGGGCGCTGGGTGCGGAGCGGGGCTCTGCTGTCTGCAGCAGGAGAGCCCCAGTTAGGGCACAGCCCTACACCAGGCAGGTTGGCAGCAGGCAGGGGACCCCCAGCCCAGCCCTGGAGAACGGGGAGAGGTTTCCCAGGGAATTGTGGGGACGGCCTGGGCTTGGCCCCAGAGAGGGGAGCTGCTAGCCAAGGGTGCTGAGGAGCTCTCTCCTGCTGGGGATTTGAGGTCCTCCCTCGTCCCAGCCCCTGGGGAGGTGGCTGTGGGGAGCCACCGGCAAGCACCCTGGCCTCACTGCCTGGCTAATGGCACCGGGCACGGCCTGGCCCTGTCCTGTGGATGAAGTGCTCTGCTCAGCCCAGGCAGCTGCTGGGATAACGACGGGATTTGGGGTCCGGCCAATGCTGTCGCCCTGGTGAGAGGGACGTGTCAGGGGCAGGGCACAGCTGCTGCTGCTGTGGCGGGAGAAGGCCAGAGCAGCCCAGCTGCCCAAAGGGCTGGGAGCCTGGCCCCACCAGCCCAAAGGAGGTGGGGGCAGGGTTGCCCCTGGGGGCACAGCTCTTCCCTCTCTACAGGGAAACTTCTCCCCTGGCTCACGGGCAAGGATGTGCAAGCCCAGAGCATGCCAGAGGTGGCCACCTATGAACACCAGGATGAAACCTCCAGGTTTTGCAGTCCACCAGGGCAGCTGGAGCTTTGTTGCAAGGACACCTGGGTCGGTGTGTGCTGCGCTGCCATGGGCTGCTGGAAAGCCTGGGCATCAGGCAGGTCTCAGGGCAATCCTGGTTCCTTTGGGGTCTGCCTTTCCCTTTTGCCCTCTGCCTCCCTAGAGAAAAGACTTCCACAGGGGGTGAACAAACGCGACTTCTTTTGGGGGAAAGCCTAACAGCAGGGTGAAATTCTAAACCAATAATGGGTCCGGGGTGTGTTGAGCTGTCCTGTACAGCGCAGTAGAGGCCAGGAACAAAGCTGTCTGCTCAGCACGCTCAGGGTGGTTCCCACGTGAAGGGCACCATGGCCTTGGGCTTGTGGTTCCAGCTTTAATCAAAAAGAGCCACTTTCTTGAACAGAGCTTCACTTCTGCCTGGCTTTGCAGGGCCAGCAGCACGGTGCCCACGGGTCCATCCT
This sequence comes from Ibidorhyncha struthersii, assembly GCA_013398815.1. Taxonomy (NCBI): domain Eukaryota; kingdom Metazoa; phylum Chordata; class Aves; order Charadriiformes; family Charadriidae; genus Ibidorhyncha; species Ibidorhyncha struthersii. The sequence goes on along the minus strand of VZSZ01000022.1, from coordinate 19,033 downwards.
GATGTTGGCTGCTCCCTCAGAGATCTCAGGATCAGCATGGTCTGCGTTGCCAGGGACGAGACTGGGAGTTCAGCGTCTCTCTCCAAAAGCTGGAGGGCTGCAACGGAAGGAAAGGGAGCCCACCTATCTGCAGAGAGCCCCAGGCGTCCCCTCCAGAGCACGCCAGCCCCACTCATCCCTTTCCCTGGCCAGGAGGAACAGGTAGGACAAATGGATCAGCTGAAAGCTGCTGCTCAGGAATGCCCCAGATGTCCCTGAGATGTTCCTCTGCCCCTGAAGCATTTCCCTGGAGCAGGGCGAGGCATAGCAGCACACTGCCCAGGCTCTGTCCCCTGCCCCACCAGCCCCGGTACACCCAGCACTGCCCCTAATTACCATTGCAGATCTCAGGCAGCTTCTCCTCGCTTCTGCCCCTCAGGTGCCGTGCAGCAAGCCCTCGGCACAGAGCTCAGTCAGAGCTCCCGCTCCCCAGCACGCTCCCAGCAGCACAGCCCCCAGCTCTGACAGTTTGGCTGCACACCCTCCTGCCCCTCAGCAGGGTGACCCCAGGGAAGGACAGTACCCGAGGGGGGATGGGACTGAGCAAGGCTGCCACCAAGCCCACCTGCCTGGGCAGGGATGGGAGAAGGAGGAACAGAGCCCCCGGCTGCCCAGGCCCTGCTTGGGGCAGTCGGGGCTCTGGCAGCCACAGGGCTGTACCTTGCTGCCAGTGCAGCAGCTGGGACTGGGGCCAGGCTGCCAAAAGAGGGACCCCAGGGGCTGTGGCTCACCAATGAACCTCACGGCCATCTCTCACGAGGTGACCTGAGCATCCTTCAAGTATGGCAGGCTCTGACTCAGATATTCTTCAACTGTGCTCCTGTCCTGCACCAGCTGGAGAGAGCACAGGGGCATGGGGCTGGCACAGACCCTCACCAGTCCCCGCACCGGTCCCTCCTCCCAGCACCCCCTGTCCCCCTTCCACCTCAGGCCATTTCCATCTCCCAGCCAGGAGCCCTGTGGGGCTGAGGTTCAGAGACAGCCACAGGCAGAGGCGGGGTCCGGAGGTCCTGAGACCCCTCTGTCCCACTGCCAGGGCCCAGATGGGCTAGGGTCTCCTGCAACATCCTGATGGTGGGGAGCAGGGAGGGGAGAGGGGCCTGGAGAGGAGGCCTTGGAGGCTCTGTGCCTGAGGGCAGGGAAGGAGGAGGCAGCTCCAGGCTGTGGGCTCTGGTCTGCAGCAGGGCAGGCGAGGCACAGCTGCAGAGGGGGCACCCCTTGTCCAGCCCAGGCCCTGGGGCATGGGGGTTGTCCTCACCAAGCACTCCCTGATTATGCATGTCTGCTGTGTCTGGGTGAGGTGCTTGAGCTGTTTCCACTTCAGCAGCTTTGCAGCGGCGAGGAGAGCTTCCTGAGAGGCCTGCAGAGGGGACAGGGACTGGGGGGATTTTGGACATGGATTGGGGGTCAGGGCTTGGGGTTCAAAGGGCTCAAAGGGCTCAAAGCCCTGGCCTCCAACAGCTGCAGGGACAGCTGGGAAGGCTCTAGGGCCTGTCATGTTCACGCCTTGGTGGCCACGGGCTGCTGCTGAGCCCTGATGGACCAGGTAGGGCAGGTGTGGGAAACGTCCACGCCAGCTTCTCGGCCCCTCTCACACCGGGTATGCCGGGACCCCTCCTCTGGGGTGCGCTGGAAGAGCGCTGAAGAGGGGGACCCCACCTCCCCATCCTCCTCTGCAGCAGGAGGCACAGAGAGAGGAGCAAGGCAGTGGTGGGACCAGTGCAAGGAAGGAGGGAAGCTCTGCCCTGCCCTGCCTTCAGTGACTCAGGCAGTTGGACCTGCAGCAGGAGGTGACACAGATTCCAGGAGTCCAACTGCCAGCAGCCCTTTCCTGCCCGCTCCCCCCGCCCCACCTCCCTGGTGCCCAGGCCACCGCTGTGGTGTCAGCACACCCTTACCGCATCACTGCTCAGGTTTGAAATCTGTACCTTGGCCACGCTCTCGTTCTGGTCAGCCATGCGGAAGAACAGTGGGAGCAGGCTTCTCCACAAGTTCTTCTTCATCTGCTGCTTGTCATTCCCCACCACCATCTGCATCGTGTCTTTGAAGAGGCAGATGGAGATCTCTCGCAGCTGGCTGGACTCCTGGTAGGAAGGAGGACACGAGGACTTCAGCCGCACCCGGAGCAAGGGCATTAGCGTGTCTGATGTGAGGGGAGATGCTATGGAGCCAGGTTATGCACACAGGAGCTGTGGGCAGTCGTGGCTGAATGGCCCCGGGCCCACGAAAGGCCATGCAAGAGGTTTCCATCAGGCGGTGCCTGTGCCAGCCCCCCCGGCATTCACCACCAGCCACCCCAGCCACCCCAGGGCAGAGGTCCTCAGGGATGGGCGGAGGAGGAGACCGGGCTGGCCCTTGGCAATGCCTGTGGGGCACACGTCGACGGCACAGCCTCAGCCCCCCGCCATGCCGCCTGGGGAGAATGTCTGGTCCTGCCTGGCAGCGCAGCTCAGGGAGGCTTCGTGGATCTGAGAGCAGCTCTTGGCCTTTGCACAGGGGCACAGGGGGCTCACGTCACCCGGAGGCATCAAGCTGTCAGGGAGAAGCCGTGCTGGGCTGCAGAGCCCAGAGTCCAGCCCCACGAGAGCCTGGGGCTTTGAGGAGGGGAACAGCCCTGCCAAGTGCTGCCGCAGTTGTCCTCGCAGAGGGCCCGTCAGTGGGGCTCAGGCTCCCGCAGCAGTCTTACATCATCAAAGAGTGGCAGGAGCTTCTCCGCCAGCTGCAGAGCGGTGGGGCTGGCCTCCTTCCTCTTCATATGACCCAGCACATTTCTGAAGAAAAGCAGGGCCTTTGTCTTGTCAGTGTTGGCATTCTGCTGGGTCTCCATGATGTCTGGCAGCAGGACCAGCATTTTTCTTGCCTGTATGAAGCACAGAATTTCCTTTTTGTGAGGCAGTGAAAGACCACCCTGGCAAAAACGTTCTGGCCACTAAGCACCAGCCTCCTGTCTGGCCTCCTGGTAGGTGGCACAGGAAGCCTCCTTGCGGGCGGTGGCCGTGAGCACACTGATGGGGACACGGGGATAGCAGGGGGTAGGGAAGTTAGGGCAGGAGAACGAAGGCTCCGTGTCCCTGGCTCAGCCACCCTCTTTTCCGACTGGCCCAAACGGGTAGATGGTTTGGTAGCCCTCCAGGCCTGGAAAGCTCCCCAGGCAGCCACCAGGCCCCTCCGTGGCAGCACTCTGTGGACCCCCATGGCTCGTGCACCACAGGATGCGGGGAAGGGCAGAGATCTCCAAGCTGGCAATGAGCAGGCTGTGACCCCTTCATGACAGAGGCCCACTGGCCCGGGCCCCAGAGTCAGCCTGTAGCGTCAGCTGCACCCTGGACTCTGGCTCATCCTCCTCCTCTCAGCACGACGCTTCTTCTGGGGACAGTGCTCCCTTGACTGAGGCTGTTTGGCACTGGCTGCCTTGGTGCAGAGCAGAAACTCCTGCCCAGCACCACAGTGATGTGCCAGGAGCGAGAGCTCCTGCAGGTGGGTGAGGAAGCCTTTCTCCTTGCACTGCAGCGGCAAGGTCTGAGCCTGAAGAACCCTGGGGCGCGTGAAGGGGACAGCAAGGGCACTTGGAGCCGTCACCTCACCTCCTCACTCCCAGTCCACGCCAAGCCACCACATTACTCACTGCCTCAGCCCCAGGCTGCCAACATGGCTTCACTTGACTACGCCCTGCTCATCGTCTCAGGTCTCTGCGACAGCGTGATGAGGGCCCTGAGCACCAGCAAGAGCAGCACCAGGCTTGGCTGCCTCAGGTATCTCTGGACTTTGTACAGGCCAGCAAGCTCCTCTGATTTGATGTCGCTGGAGGCCAGCAGCTGAAACAAAGATGGCTGTGAGAGACTGGCAGAGCCTGCCAGTGCCGCTCCTGGTTCCCACTGGCAGCCCAGCGCAAGGGCAGCAGGACCGGGCAGCCTGTCCTGCGGGCAACTCAGCCCATGGAAGGCCTCTTGGCCCCCCCACCACGTGCCCTGCGCCTCGCCGCACACCACATGGTTCTCTGTGACAGTTCCTCCTGTCCCCTGAGCATCGGCAGCCTCTTGCTCTCACACCTCTGAGGAGCAATTGAACAGCGAGAGCTGGCACAAAGGAGGCAGGACGCGCGAGTGGTGATGCGTGTCTCCTGTCCCCAACCTTGGGGGGGGGCTGTCTGTGTCAGTCTGTGCAGAGGCCATGTCTCGGCCCTGCCTGGCCCAGCCCTTTCCCTGCCCCAGGTTTCCAGTCTGCAGAGCAGGGCAGGGGGATGCGGGCAAGGGGGAAGCCGAGCGCTGCCTGGGCAGGCAGGGGCTGCCTGGGCTCTGTGTTTGTGCACAGGGGCCCAGGCAGCGTGGGGTGGCCCTGCATGGCTGACACAGGGGAACCTGGTGCTGGGCAGGTCCCTGCTTGGCCCTAAGGGGCTGTGTCCGTGTTTCCTGGAGGAGGTGACCGTTCGGGGGCAGATGGGAGGGGAGAGGGCCGTGCCTGTTTTCCTGGAGAGGCAGGCACAGCCCTGAGGGTGAGCAGGGACTGGTCTGGTCACTCACAGCCAAGTGATGGATGCAGGCGTCCTCTGCATTGGAGCTGAACACCCTGCGCAGCCGCTGGTCCTGGAGCTTGCTGAGCAGCTCCCTGGAGACCTTCTCCAAGGTGTGGGGCTGGGAAAGCATCGCATCCCACATGGCCAGAGCAGCACTGCAGGCCCAGGGCGCTCTGTCAAGCACGGCTGGCTGGGCCACCACACTGTGCCCAGGCCAGCCCTGCAGGATCCGGGCTGTCCTGCAGCCCTGGTCCTTCCCAACCCCTCGCTTGGAGTGCCCGGGTCCCGTCCTGGGCAAGCAGGAGGGGGCTGAGATAGTGCTCCCCATGGGGCAGGGAGGAACCTGGTGGTGGGGCTCTGGGCTGGCTGGGCCAGCTTTGGCTACTGCGGGCCTGGCCCATCCACCAGGGCTGGAAAGCGTGATAGGGTGCAGGGCCCTGCTCCTCAGGGCTGTCCTGCGGTTCTCCATGGGTCTGCCAGCCAGAAAGTCTCCAGGCCCCTCTTCCCACATGGAACAAGCCCACGGGAGCTGTTGGGGGTCAGTACCTGTCACGCGATGGGGAGAGCTTCAACAGGCTTGTGACCACTTCCCTGGGGCACTGGTCAGTCATCAGGAGAAGCAGCAAGTCCAGGCTGTGCCGGACCAACACCTTGTGGATGCACTCCATGTTTTCATAGATGAATCTCACGATCTTGGGCACCTGGAGGGCACACAGGTGAGGATGGTGCTTCTGCTGCAGTGCAGCTGCCTCTGAAAACGCTGCCCTTTCCAGCCCACTCTGCTGGCTTAAAATAGCTTCAAGGTGCCTGAGGCACCTGGGATAGGGGAAGAGGGAGGGAGGGAGCGAGGGAGGGAGGGAGCGAGCGAGGGAGGAACACCACCTGGAAGGGCTCAAGGGCAGCACAGGGCAGGGCAGGACAGCCACAGGCCACTTACCTGTGTCAGCCAGGAGGCAGGTTCTTTCATGGCCACATCCAGGATGCTGCTCGCCTCCTCCTTGTCATAGACGCTTGAGTCTCTCATGGCCTCAATGGCCAGGAGGACGATGTCTGTCTTCTCAAAGGCTGGAGGTACTTTCCAAATGCCTATGGGAGGAAGGAAGGCAGGGAAGGCATGTCACACGGAGTGCTCTGATGGTGCTGCTTAGCTGAGCAGTGAGAGCAGCTCTGGCAAGAGATGCCCAGCAGTGCTGGTGGCAGTGCCCGCAGGAAAGCTGGAAGCAGGGACTGCAGTCACTGCGCGGTGGAGAATGAGAAGAGAGGGCCCTCGGGGTGAGGGAGGAGGGTTGGGGTCGTGGGCTGGGCACAGTGTGCTGGCTCTACAGACAACCAGGGCTCGCTGGTGGCCAGGAGGGCTGGAGCTGCTGCTGGGACACTGGAGTGCCGCCCTGTTTAGTCCCTGCTTGGGGACAGCAGCAACCTTCTCACCAGGGACAGTGAGGCCATGCCAACCCCACTGATTCTGCGTCCCTTTGTTCACACAGGTCTCCTGCTAAAGCCACGGACAAGAGGCCCAGCAAGGGAGGAGCTCATTACCATTGCAATGTTGCTGGTGCTGGGCAAAGAAAGCCAGGAGGTGTTCTCAGCTTCCCATTCCCTTTGATGCTGTGGATGTTCTGGATCATCCTCTGGCAGCGTCGTGCCTAAACAGGAAGGGATCACAGAGGACACAGTGGCGTCTTTGCCAACAAGCTTACCAAATGGTGAAAAGAGCTTTGAACTAGGAATGGCTGAGGAGGGAGGTTATGACCCACAGTCAGGGGAGGAGGTGGTGGACACAGGTGTAAAGCAAAGGGTGACAGGCAAAGGGAACAAGAGGGACCTCGGGGATGACGGAGAAGGATGAGACACCCGCCTCAAGTGTACCTGTGCAAATGCTCTCAGCCTGGGAAACTCAAAGGAACTAGAGCTCTGCCTGCAGTTACACAACTAAAACATTGTTGTAATTTCTGAAATGCAGGGGAGGGCTCTCATGGCTGGAGTGCTGGAGTGCACGGATGCAAGCTCTTCAGAAGAGATGGGGAAGAGGAGGAGGGGGGTGCCTCGTATTTGAAGGAGCAGCTCAGCTATACCGGGCAGTCAAGAGTCTGAGAGAGAGCCTGTGGGTCAGAAGGAGAGGAGAGGCAGTGCTGGCCGCATCGTGGTGGCAGCGTGCTGCAGACCCCCCGGCTCAGAGAGAGGATGTGGACGCAGTCTTCCTAAAAACATGTCGGGAAGCCTCTGTGTCACATGCCCTGGTTCTCATGGGGAACTTTGACTTCCCTGAGACCTGCTTGCAAGAGGGCAGGATGCAGGCGGTCAGGGAGATTTCTGGAGGGCATCGGGGACAGCTTCTTGCTGCAGGCAGTGGAGGGACTAGCCAGGGGACTAGCTGGATCTGCTGTTCTCCAATAGGGAAGAATTATTTTCAGGACATGGTAATCGATAGCTTTGGCTGTGGAGACCATGAAACAGCTGTGTTCCGAGAGGTCCTGTGAGGAGTGGGGAAGGAGAGCAGCAAAGAAGAGGTCCTGGACTTCTGGTGAGCATCCAGCTTCTCCAGCTAAACGATAGCTGGGATGCTACAGGAAGCAGCTGTGAGGGGCAAAGGAGGTCAGGGGAGCTGGCAGACTGTCATGGACAGCCTCCAGCAAGCACAAGAATGGTCCGTTGCAATACTCAGGGAAACAAGCAGGCATACAAGGAGATGTCTGTGTGTGGAGGGACGCAGCCCACCACGGCTTCTCTTACATTTTTGCTGCAGGATGAATCTGAAGAGGGAATGAAGAGCATCCAGGGCTCCCCATCTGATCTCCCAGTCCTTGCGAGTGCAGCAGAGGATGAGACATCCCAGCAGCTGTCCCAGGATGGGGATATGGATCTCTGTGTGGCAGGCAAGGCCGTAATTGTCTCCTACAAAGATGCTCCAGACCTGGGTGAGGGAGGCAGGACAGGTAGAAGGGCTGAGGGGCAGCAGCTGTGACCAAAGCCGTGAACCCAAGAATCTGCCTGGGGAAGGATGCCCAGTGAGTCAGAGCTTTGGAGGGGCCCTCCCAAAGCGGTTAGAGCTGGGTGGCAGGGCAGGGAGAGCAGCCAGGCCTGGGCTTCCGCCATGATCCTTGTGCAGTCCTGTCCTGCACAGGACTGGGGGCCGAGACGGCTCCTGGCAGAGAGGGGACTGGGGAGAGAAGACCATGGGAAAAAGAAAGAAACCAAGACCCTCGCTCCAGGGCAGAGCCTTGCTGAATGCCTCAAATGGTGCCCGGGCTTGCCTTGCAGACACCTCTGAGCTGCAGGCTGCTCCGGTGTGCAAGGAAGGGGAGACAGCCTGGCTGGAGGGTGCCTGGCCCCTTACCTCCACTGAGGAACAGCTGGCCAGCAAATCGCTCAGCCTCTCAATCCTCCTCACAGCCCTCTCACACAGAGCCGCGCTCTGGAAGTTGGTGAAGGTCAGCAGCATCTGGGAGGAGAGAAACAGCTGATGTGCCCTGGGAGCTGGTGCCCGTGCCAGCAGAAGCAGCACTGCTGAAGTTCTGGCCGGACTCGCGCAGTCCCTGTGGCCAGGGCAGGTAGGCAGATGCCACCCCCAGGGCAGCGTCTGCTCCTTTCCGTGCCCTCCCCCAGAACACAGCCCTGCGTCCCGTCTCCATGACGGGGCAGGAACCTGCCTGGGGGTGTGTGCAACAGAGGAATGGGGATACGGCCCCCTGGGAAGCCAGGAGTACAGAGCTTCAGCGCTGAGCTCCCTGTGCAGGACAGGCAAGTCCCAGTGGGTGTCTGCCCTGGTCAGATCTGGGGAGGAAAGCACAGGGGACCGTAAGGCAGGGGAAGAGCAGCACCAGCTGCCACCGCTGCGGTGCCTAAGGAGAGGGATCAAATGTCTCCCAGCGCCTCGGTGCAAGGAAAGCTCTGGGGACAGAGCTGGCCCAGAACTGCCATGGGCAAGGCTTTGCCATGACATAGGAGGGGGCTGCAGAGGAGAACGCACATTCACTGCAGCCAGGGGACACCAGGTCCCAGAAGAGCATGGTGGGCCACCCCTGGCTCCCTGAAAGGGAGCTGGGCACCCTTCCTGCAACGTGCCCTCTGCGTGGCACTGCGGTGAGGACCGTCCACTCAAGAGTGGACGCTCCCTTCCCTCCAGGGTGAGGAACAGGCCCTGCCAACCCCACTCTTTGCCAATGCCAGACCTGTAAGATTGTCTGCAGCTCTGTGAAGCCAGAGGCAGCAGAGCTGAGCACCAACATCTGCAGCATGGTGTCCATGGCGTCCAGGGTCTGCAAGGAGGACAAAGGGTTGTGGCAGTCTTTCTGTGGTCCCTCTCCCCCCCAGAGATGGACCCAAACTCCCCACGCTAAGGGAGAACACCCGCACTGCCTCGCCATGGCCAGGGGAGGCCTCGGGGCAGGCAAGCTGCTGTGGGCAGAGCAGCCTGCAGCACTGGACATGGCCAGGCCCGTGGGAAGGGGACGAAGGGATGAGGGTGGGCAAGCAAAGCCCAGACCCTGCCCTGCCTTAGAGCTCTGGTTGTCTCTCAGCACACAGTAGCCAGGGAGCAGCCCAGGGGGACTGGGGGCTCCTGTAGCTCAGCCCGCACTTACGTTAAAGTAGAGAGTAGTGATCAGGCCTTGCATGTCTGTTCTTGGAGGAAGCAAGCAGACACTCCTGAAGCAGGCCCGTAAGAGGCTTTTCATCTTGCCCTCCAGCACCGTCTCCACTTTGCTGCAAAGAGAGAGAGGGGCCTGTTGGACACTGGTGCTTCGATGCCTTGGGCAGTTGGCCATGGCCCTCTGGAGCAGGGGCCCCCGAGAGGGACGGAGGGTATGTGGGGAGCCCCGTCAGGTGGCACCTCCTGCCTCCCCACCATGGCCCAGGCCAGAGGGCCAAAGGACACTCCAGGCAGGCAAACCTCCTGCGTTGGAGAGTAGCCGAGACGTGGCGGGGAGCTGCAGGAAACCTCTGCCCTCCCCTGCACCCTCCCAACAAGCCTCAATCAGGGCAGAGCAGAGGCCTTCTGATGGCACCACTGGACTCTGCCTGGATGGGAGATGCCCTGGCCAGGCCCAGGGCCACGGGCCGTGGAGAGGTGCCAGCCAAACCATGGGCTGGGCAGGTACCTCAAGGCAGCGATGGCAAGCATGGCTTGCTGCTGCACCGCTGTGTGCAGGTGGTCCCTGGGCTCCTCTTCCAGCAGCACCTGCAAAGCACAACCGGGATGGGACCTGGCAGCCGCCAGCATCCCAGTGCCAACAGACCCAGCACCAGGCGGCAGGACCTTGCCCCCTCCCCAGACCTGCCAGGTGTCCCCTCACCTTGATATTCTCTGCCAGCTCAAATCTGTGGCAGAACGCATTCAGGTCCTGTGACAAACCCTTGCACCTGACAGCTTTGCACAGGGTACAGATGGTCTCTAGGAACCACATCCTCTGGGCCTCCTCCTGGCAGCCGGGGGACAGAGAGACAGACGGGGAGTATGAGAAGGTAGACACGTGGCCTGCAGCACTGGAGCACTGGGGCTGCAGTGCCGTGCAGGAGACCTGCGGGGAGCAGCTCTGCCCAGCCAGCAGCCTCCCAGCAGCCCTGGCAGCAGGCAGCAGAGCCAGCAGCCCCATCAGGAGATACAGGGGCAGCTACCATGGAAACGGCCCTTTGGAAACGGTTACCTTTTCTGAGCTCTTTAGAAAAGCCTGGACGAACCGCATGGATTCTTTTTCCACTCTGCACAGAGCCAGCCAGCAGAGGCAGCACCTAGTAAAGGAGGAGGGCATGGAGGGCTGTAGAGAGGGGCCAAAGGCAAACACCAGGAGAGGAAGCAGCTCTGCCCTCCATCCAACCCTGTGCCCACCCCCCTGTCGCAGTCTCCTCATGGGTGTCTGGGCTGGAGGGTGCCCGGTAGATGGGCTGCAATGCTGGAGTGCAGCGTGGCATGGGAAGGTACGAGAGCACAGGGCTGAGGGGCTCGCTGTCAGACGGTCTGGAAAGGTCCCTGTCCCCCACCACTGCTTCCTCCTGCCAGGCCAGCTGCCTCTCACTGCCCATATCCCAGAGCAGGAGCCGGGTCCCCTCTGCTCTCTCCCGTCCTGAGGGAGGCTGTGCTGGGGCTGGCTCCCAGCCCTCAGCAGCATTCTGGCAGTGCCGTGCTCCGGGCCCGAGAGACCCCCACTGCCGGTGTGCCGGGGAAACAGGACCCTGGCATCAGTCAGGCTGCGGTCGCTGGCCCCAGCCCTGCCCAAGCCTGGCAGGGCCCCTCACTGGTCTGCAGTGGCTTGGGCATGCACACCTCGTGGGGCTCCTCCGGTGGAGAGCTGCTCTCCTGGGGAGCCCTGTTCTCCTCCCAGGCCACCCTCGGGTGCCTGGGGGGGTCTCTCTGCCATCCTGCGGGGTGGAGGAAAGGGGTGGGGAAGGGGGAAGCTTTGGTGACATGTCTTGGAGCCACGTGGATGCCGGGGGTGATGGGGAAAGATGTGGGCTGTGCACAGGGGCTCCTCGCCAGCTCCGCAGTCCCGCCTTATCCCATCGCTGTCCTGCCAGACACTGCGGGGTGGGGGCCACGGGGTGTCACAGAGTGTCACAGCCCTCCAGCTGTCCTAGAGCCCTGTGTTCTCACATCCCGCCGTGTCCCCAGGACCATCCATTCCCTTCGGTGCACTCCAGAGCCCTGCCACTCTCCCTCGGCAACGTTAGATGTCTGAGATTCTTTCAAGCTTCACACAAGTCATATTTTTTGTCACTTCCTCTGTTCTCTTCCTCCTACCAAGCAGGAAGAGCTCATGCAGAAAAGAGGGAAAAGAAAGTGAAGAATCTTCCACTGAGTTTGCCCTTTAGGATGTGGGAATCCTAATTTGGAAATTTTGGAAATGGAGATTGCTGTCTTGCTGGCTCTTTCCATTCTGAAAGTCTCTTTCAGCAAAAAGATGTTTACATCTGCTCCTCCTGTCTGTTCATTGTTTGGTGTTACAACTGTCAACGGAACTTTACCACGGTGTATTGCTTACCGGGTGCTATCAGAATAGGAAACCTGAACAAAATAGGCTCTCTTTTCTAAACCGTCTTAACATTTTGAATCAGTCCCCTCATCTACAGTCTAAGAGACAGAGCGCTTTAAGGGCGGTTCAGAAAGGTCTCCTCTAAATACACGGATCTTATTGGGATCCAAATAAAAGTTGGCTGATTTGAACAGCATCTAAGCTGCTCCTTATTTGTGCCCTTTAGAGATTTCTAGAGATTTCTAAGGTGGGCAGCAGAGAGGACAAACGCTATTCGATGACGTCTGCAGTTACAGATCACAGAATCACAGAGTGGCTGAGGTTGGACTGGTTGTCATCTGGGCCAAGCCCCTGCTCAAGCAGCAGCTCCCAGAGCTGGTCGCCCCAGACCCTATCCAGGTGGCTTTTCAGTAACTGCAAAGGTGGAGACTCGACAGCCGCCCTGGGTGACCACTGCCAGGGCTCAGTCACCCACGCAGTAAAAAAGTGTTTTCTGATGTTCCGAGGGAACCTCCTGTGTTTCAGTTTGTGCCCATTGCCTCTGGTCCTGCACTGGGGACCACTGGAAAGAGCCTGGCTCCATCCTCTTTGCACCCTCCCTTTTGGTATTGATACACATTGATGAGGTCCCCCCTGAGCCTTCTCTTCTCCAGGCTGAGCAGTCCCAGCTCTCTCAGCCTTTCCTCATAGGACAGACACCCCAGTCCCTTCAGCATCTTCATGGCCCTTGGATGGACTCTCTCTAGCCATGTCCATGTCTCTCTTGTACTGGGGAGCCCAGAACTGGACACAGCGCTCCAGGTGTGGCCTCACCAGTGCTGAAGGATCACCTCCCTTGACCTGCTGGCAACAGTCTCGTGCTTACAGAGGCTCTCATTCACCTGGAAAAGGATCGGCCAGTAGGATGGCTGAGTGTGTACCCCACAGAGGTGTACACACACACACACACACACACATACACAGAGGCATACAGGAGACACCAATACAGCCAGCCCCACCGACTGTCACAAGCAGAGCATTGCCTTCCACAACACCCATGTATAAGACTACCAGAACTTGCATAAAAGATAAGTGGAGACAGTCAAGTCCTGCTCCTCCTCTCTGGCTAAACAGGACTGAAGCTCACCGGTGAAAACGCACATGGTATCACTCTCTGGATTTGCAAGCACACCCACCTTCAACAATCCCTCGAACTTCAGCGTGGGCCCTCCGTCCATCTAACATCCCTGCCCAGATTCTGGACCTTCTCACTTGGCATGTGTGTCTCCTCCTGCTTGCCAGCTAGTCCGGTTTGATGAAGGCTGCCAGCAAACAGATGCGTGCAGTCACCAGATCGTCTCCCAAGCGCCCACAAACTCCGGGATCCTCAAAGATCAGCCCAGGCTCTCGGCCTGCCTAATACCCATTCCCAGACCGCGGGCTCCCCTACCCACATTGGGCTCAGGCTTTACCCCCTGCTCGCAGGCTAGTCTGGTGTGAAATTTGCTAGCAAACTGTGTATACACACCCACACAAATGAGATTGCATGTGCTAGGGAAAAACATAAATGCACCCAGGTCCTGCCCACAGAAATAGTGACTGGCCACTGATGACATGAGACTCACCCTTTCTATTCATCCTCCTCTCCATTTTCCACCCCGTGTTCCTCCCCTCTCCTCTGCTGTCCCCACCTTCAACCCTTCCCCTTTCCACGTGTTAGTGAATTGTGCATGGTCCCACAGGCCACCCCCAGCGCTCCATAATCCTCATAAAATAGAACAGAATCGTTTAGGTTGGAAAAGACCTTTCAGATCACCAAGTCCAACACTGCCAATTCCACCACTAAACCACATCCCTAAGTACCACATCTACACATCTTTTAAATAACTCCAGGGATGGTGACTCCACAGCTTCCCTGGGCAGCCTGTTCCAATGCTTGATAACCCTTTCAGTGAGAAAGCTTTCCCAATATCCAATCGAAACCTCCCCTGGCACAACTTGTGGCTGTTTCCTCTCATCCTCTTGTTCCAGCTACAAGAGTCCAGGCTGAGCCTCCTCAAGGCTGCCCCTGTAGGTGCTCAACAGCTGATCAGCTAATTAATGGCTGAACAGCTGTGGTCTTTGTTCGTGTTGTGGATTATACCCATAGTCAGCTCAGCCCCACACACTTGCTGGCATTACCCGTCTCAGTGGGGTGGGGGACAAAACAGGAAGGGCAAAAGGTGCAGGGTGAGAAATGTAAAATGCACAGAGAGCTTGCATTGTTGTAACCCATACAGTGAGGAACTCAAGACTTCAGGGGGAGAAAATCAACATAAGAAGATGTAAAAATCCTAATGCAAAAGCCTGATGAGCTGCAAGACAGTGACTCAGCAAGACTTAAGATCAGCTCAGTGCACAGAGCTGTGGACCCCCATCCTTCATCTCCTGGCTGAAGCTTGCCTGGCCAGCAAAGACTCTGAAGTATCTCCTTCAGGGAGCATGCTAACACCTCACATAATGTCTTGCTACTCTGTCCTCTCTTTGTGTTTCCTGAAAGTGTAAAGCAGTTTGTTTGGTTAAATTGTGCAGATCCTGCTGGCAAAGCCTCTGCACATAGCACACGATGCAACAAAGGTACCCAATAAAAGCAAACGACATAAGGTAGCTAAAGTGATTTTTTTTCAAGAAGGCGAAACTGCCAATCAGTTTTTTCATATGGAGCCAAATCTCAGTGCTCTTGCACAGTTTTTGCTTGGATTCCGTTCAGCCCAAGCTCAGGCAGAGTTCACTCACTCAAGTCTATCACCATTTCTTTTCTGGAATTCTTACTAGTCATAATACTAGACTGACTATACTGTTTCTCCTCTGCATTTTCTGTGTCAAATTGGACTGTTATCTGACTCTGTACACTAACAAAGACCATAAGACCTCCAAATACCAACAGCAACAACAACAACAAAACCACACCACACCCATGACAGTGCCTCTGAAAAACCCCAGTGCTCTCCCTGGCACTAGAAAAAAATTACAGCCTTGTATTTCAGTTTCCCCGCTAACAGCTTCCAGTATTTTTGCTTATCCTTCGCTACAAAATTTTTAAAAGCTTTCCTCATTGCATTTAAGTTGTAAAAAAAAAAAATCTTCAACCTGCAGGGGAAAGATTACTGGTAAAAATTATTTTAAAACCCTGCTTTCACTATATAATGCATGAAAACCCATCTTCTTAATAGACACTATTAAATTTCCTGAGAAGATTTTAGTTTATGAAGGGTCAACGTTTGATACATTCCTTGCATGCTTAGATTCATCTAACAAAATGCAAGCCATTCTTGTTCACCTTTTGTCAACCTTATGCATGCTTTCTTTCAGTCTTTACTTATACCAAATGGGACATAAAATATGGTGGCTCGTCTTTGCCAGAGGGAACACAAGAGAATCTACCGTGTTGGCAAAAGACAGAGAGACAGCGGGACCACTTTAAAAGCCAGTGCCCGTAAAGTCTGAGAACACCACTTTAAAGAAAGACCAAGTTAACAAGCAGGAGAGAGAGCATTTGGAGACAGAGCTTGGGGAAAAGCTTAGGCAGCACAGAAACCTGGAAGACGTAGGGACAAAACAGCAGAAAAGGTATGAGTCCCAGGACCCCCAGGAGTTGGAGACCAGTGATGAGCAGGCCGCCCGCACCCTCTGCCTCCAAAAGGAACTGCTGCTGCAGAGGCAACTCTTCCTGAAGTACATCCTGGAGCAGTTCAAGCAACACTGTTATCCCACAGTCGCCAGAAAGCTGCCAGGACCCAGGCTGAACCATGGGGACCCAGTCCCGCACAGGTGTTCCACAGCCCCCAACCACAGCTCCTGATGGAGGGCAGCGGCTGGGGCAGAAGAACATTTATTGACTGCAGTTTTCTGTCTCTTAGTGACCCAAGCTCTCTTTCAGTGGAAAGAAATGTGATCTTCTGTGCGGCACATCAAAACACAATAAAAAGTCACTGGCATCATATGGAAGAAATCCCATTTCTGCATACTGATGAGGAGGGGACACGGGTACTTAACTCAGAGGCGGGTGTTTGCATGACACCTATCTAAGGAAGGTTTCAGATCACCTCACTGTTTGGTGTAACTGCTCTTCCAGAGAAAAACAATCATCTACTAATAGCAAATAAGTGCTTACACTGACACAGCTAGCCTCAGCTGGGCTAACTCTTCCTGTCCCCCTCGGGAGGATGTTCCTCCCCTTCCCTCATGCTCCTCCCGTGTCTCCCTGAGCCATTTCTCATGGATGCCATTGCCTACCTCAGACATAGCAGCGGTGGTGTGCCCAAGCCGGGTCGAGATGGGTGGCTGAGGGGCACGTGGTAGACATAGAATCACAGAATGGTTTAGGTTGGAAGGGACCTTGGAGATCATCTAGTTCCAGCCCCCCTGCCATAGGCAGGGCCACCTCCCACTAGACGCGGTTGTTCAAGGCCCCATCCAGCCTGTCCTTAAACACCTCTGGGGATGGAGGCTCATGTTGAGCTTCTCATCGACCAACACCCCCGAGTCCTTCTCTTCGGGGCTGCTCTCAATCCATTCTCCACCCAGCCTGGATTTGTGCTTGGGATTGCCCCGACACAGGTGTAGGACCTTGTGCTTGGCCTTGTTGAACTTCATGAGGTTGGCACGGGCCCACCTCTCCAGCCTGTCCAGGTCCCTCTGGATGGCATCCCTCCCCTCCAGCGTGTCTACCTCGCCACACAGCTTGGTATTGTCAGCAAACTTTCTGCAGGTGCAATCAATCCCGCTGTCCACGTCACCAACAAAGATGTTGGAAAGCACCTGTCCCAGTACCGACCCCTGAGGAACGCCACTCGTCACTGGTCTCCAATTGGACATTGAGCCGTTGAACACAACTCTTTGAGTGTGACCGTCCAGCCAGTTCCTTATCCACCAAGTGGTCCATCTGTCGAATCCACGCCTCTCCAATTTAGAGACTGGTATATCCTGCGGGACAGTGTCAAACACTTTGCACAAGTCCAGGTAGATGACGTCAGTTGCTCTTCCCTCGTCCGCTACCACCGTTACCCCCTCGTAGAATGCCACCACATTTGTCAGGCATGACTTGCCCTTGGTGAAGCCATGATAGCTGCTACCAATCACCTCCTCTTTTTCCATGTGCCCTAGCAGTGTTTCCAGGAGGATCTGCTCCACGATCTTGCAGGGCACAGAGGTGATACTGACTAGCCTGTAGTTCCCTGCGTCTTCATTTTTTCCCTTTTTGAAAATAGGGGTTATGTTTCCCCTTTTTCAGTCCACAGGAACCTCACCAGAATGCCACGACTTCTCAGATGTGATGGATAGTGGCTTAGCAACTTTGTCGGAAGACATTGTCTACCTGGATTTCTCCAAGGCTTTTGGTACGGTTCCCCACAGCCTCCCCCTAGAGAAACTGATGCACTACGGTCTAGACAGGTGGTCTGTGTGGTGGGTGGGGACCTGGATGACAGGCTGCACCCAGAGGGTGGTGGTGGTCAATAGCTCCTTTTCAAACTGGCAACCTGTCACAAGTGGGGTCCCCCAGGGATCAATCAATACTGGGCCCAACGCTATTTACTATCTTCATAAGTGATCTGGAGGTCTTCCGGGACCTTCTAGGTGATGCTGCTGTGCTGGCTGGGACCTCTGCTTGCCAATATCGCGTGCGTCCTAACCGGGGCTGTCAGCACCTTGATGCTGAGGATTGCCTGGGCGAGCCTGCCGGTGGTGCTTCACCCCAGAGGGTGTCTCCAAGTCTGTCCTGAGCCCTGGATCCAGTAGAGGGCCAGACAGAAGGGGTGAACATCCTCATGTGCAGAGCGATGGCTGCAGGTTCAGCCAGTGTCACGAAGGGCCACGTTGGTGGCGGGCCATTGCTCAGCTGATAGGGGTCAGGCTCTAAGTCTCTCTCCTGGCAGCAAGGTGACTCATGCCAGCAGCTGCCTGCCTCCTCCGGAGCCCAAGCACTGCTGTATCTCCCCACCACAGTCAGAAAGTCCATGCACAGGCATTGGTGGGCCTGTCTTCACGGAAGGAAGGGGAAGTACCCCTTTGTACCACCCCTGCACCAGCTGGACCAGCTGCACGCAGGCATCTGGGGAGTGTGCACCCTAGGCTGTTAGAAAGAAACCCTGCTCACCATAAAGCCATGCTTCAACAAAAAGAGGGTGCCGACCGTTCCTTGCAGCTGTTGCAGGTGCTGCCGTGTGCATCAGCGCAGCAGCAGGCAGGCACCCGCAGGGGAAAGGGGCCCTCTGGGGGTGGTGGGGAGCAGAAGCATCAGCCTGATGTCTTCTGCTTCTACAAGGAAAAGGCTTTGCGCCTTGGGAAGCAAACATAATCCAAGCGGTCTGGGCTCTCCCGAGGTCAGCCACCCAGCAGGAGCGTGGGCCCTGCAGGCAGAGCAGCGTGCTGTCAGCAGGAGCAAGGGTTACAGCCTGAGTTACCCTCACTGGCACTGCCCGCCTAACTCTTGCACCCACACCCTCTCCTGTGTCCTCGGCTTGGTGTTACTGTGACCCGTGTCTCCGGGGGAGCACGTTCCCTAAGTGGCTTGGGCCACTGGGAAGAAAACTTCACCAAAAGACAGCTCCAGGGCTGCGCAAGCCCTCTGCCGCCTTCGCCTCCTTGGGACTGCTCAGCCTGGGGCAGCTGCTGTGGTACAACAAAGAGGGGGTGCGTGCGTACTGTGGGCTCGACCTGTGCCAAACTGGGGGCAGAGCATGGCAAAGGCTCTGATATTTCCAAGCGCACCTGTTTGGTAAAGAGGGAACTGGCCTCTTCAGGAGAAATCAGAGGAGCGGTCCGAGAAGGGTTTCCCCCTGTAAACATCCCACTCTGCAGCCCTCCCTACGCACACCCATCCTCCTTCGTGAGGGTGGTGCAACTCAGGGCCTTCCCCTGGCCGATGCCTTTGCCACACATAGCAACTGGAAGGACTTTTGTGTCCCTCTTAAAGAGGGGAAAAAAGAAAGCAAATGGAAGGAAGACACCCCTCTCAGAGGGGAGAGGAACCTGCAACGTCTGCAGGCACAATCCTGCCCCATGAAGCCTTGTCCTGTCTCTGTGACTTTCCCCACCTGGAGCAGAAGTATTTAGTCAGCTCTGCCTGTCCCAAGGGCTCGTAGCAGCAGTGCGACGCTGTTTCTCTGCAGTTTGCAGAAGGCAGCAGAGCTCTGCCTGGACACTGTCTTCAAGAAAGCCATGCCGCAGGGGTAAAGCTGCGGCATCAACATGACAGGTGGTGGGATGCTCCAGATGCAGCTGAAAGGCAGCTCAGTAGGT
Organism: Ibidorhyncha struthersii; assembly: GCA_013398815.1. Taxonomy (NCBI): domain Eukaryota; kingdom Metazoa; phylum Chordata; class Aves; order Charadriiformes; family Charadriidae; genus Ibidorhyncha; species Ibidorhyncha struthersii. Next base: position 256 of record VZSZ01000022.1, on the reverse strand, counting down.
GGTGGCGAGGTACATGCACTGCTGGGGGCAGCTCCTGGGCAGTGCAGGCTGCGTTGCTCAGCCCTGCTTTGTTACCGTAATGCCTTCACTTTACTTGCCACAGGACCCTGTGGGCGGTGGGAGGGGCTGGCAAGGCCCCAGGGCCTGTGGGGATACAGCCCGCCAGCTTCACCTACACACAAAGACCTGACCTGGGGCCGTGGGGCTGAACCAGTGGGGCTCTGCCCTGAGGCTCACCTCGGCTGACTGGAGATCA
>VZSZ01000021.1:837555-848662 GCA_013398815.1 Ibidorhyncha struthersii | reverse complement strand
CAGCACCCGGCTGTGCTTCGGGCAGAGACCCGGAGCAGCTTCTTGCTTTGGATGGGAAGATGCTCCTGTGTGTTGTGCTGATGTTCACCACCACCCTGCGGGAGAGCAAAGCTGCCTCCCTGCCCACTGCTCCACTCCTCGCTACGACAGCCGGAGCTCTGATGCGAAGTTTGGTATATAAAACTGTGGTTTTACCCTCCTGCATTTGTAAAGCTGTTGCAGCAGCGGTGCTGGTGCGAGCGGTTGGGGATGGTGCTGCCAAGTGCCTCTGTCTGGGCAGACTGCTGATCTAAAAACTCCACTATCAAATTAGAATCTGCAGCCCTGTAAAAATAAAGCCTGTTATCTGTAATTGTGCAGCAGGTAATGGGTGCCAAAATTGGTGTCAGATCTGCCCAAAAGGACTAGATAAGGGGAAGCAGGGAGAAAAAAAAAAAAAGTAACAATTTTAGATTCAATTCTGCTGATGTACTCGTCTATTCCCAGGGTTAGTGTAAATCGAGGTTTGAATTAAGCCAAAACAGCCCCAGTTAATGTCTAAATCTGCCATTTCTCAGGCCCTGCAGAAGCAGACAAACACAAAATCGATATTTTCTCTAACTGTTGCTAAATTTTCTTTACAGATTAATTTCTGCCTAATAATCCCTGCAGCCACGGGTCTCCGGAGCTCTCCCTGCCACGGGGCTGTATCCTGCCCCACGGCTCCCTCCCGGCCGGCGATCCTGGGCTGCCGTGGCAGAGGGAAGGTGTGAAAAGCCTCCCTTACCCCCCGGACACGGGCTGCTGGGCTGCAGCTTGAATCCCTGCTCCGAACCCAACCCTGCTCTGCCTTCAGGGGTGTGCACAGCATCCTTCCCTCGCAAGGAAGAAAATCATAGAATGGTTTAGGTTGGAAGGGACCTTAAAGCTCATCTAGTTCCAGCCCCCTGCCCTGGGCAGGGACACCTCCCACTAGACCAAGTTGCTCAAAGCCCCGTCCAACCTTTTTCCCCCTCCTCTTGCTGTCAGGCATCTTTTTTTAGAAGGCGGTGGAAAGTACCACGCTGTGGAAATGCAGCCGGATTAATCCCCAGATTTACACGCTGGCCCCGTGTTGAGCCAGGAGATCATTTTGTCCCTTTTTAGAGTTATTTCTGGTCTGAAGGCTTATTCTCGGTTCCTGCCACTAAGGGGGAGTGTTGCCACGCTGCAGAGCCGGCCGTGGGCCGGGACAGGACCGGAGCCCTTGTCCCCTTCCCTCCCCACGGCCGCTTCTCCCTGCGGGAGCGTGGGAAAGGCAGAAGTGCGGGACTGGGACCCCATCGCGCAGGGGAGGGCAAATACCCTCGTGCTTTATGTCACAGGGGGGAGCGACGCAAATTTCAGACTTGTCTCGGACAACGAGGGCACGTATCATCCTTCCCTTGCAACCGGGTGGGTTTGACAACTTGGGCCGAGGGAGACTGGTTGTCCCACAAAGCCCTTTTGAGGCTCGAGGAGGACAGATGCTGATGGAGAGCCGGGAGAGCGTGATGAGGATGGAGGCGGATGGATGCACGCTCAGCACTCTGGTGAAACGGGCTTTCCTGCTACAGGAACGGTTGGAAGAAGAAGAGAAGAAATGCCCCCAAGCGTGCTATGGATGTGGTCCCTCCCCGCATTGAGAAGAGAGTAAAAAATGGGGCTCAGTCACTTGTTAGGGTAGGGCAGCTCAGGACCTCTGCTTGTGGGCACTTCCATGTGGTCTGATGCTCATGTCCATAATTTATGTGCTCAAGCTGACCTCAAGGTTATTCCCCCTCCCTTTGAGGTACGCTCGATATGTATATGCAATTCAACCCTTTCCCTTGTTAGGACTTCAGTCCCTTTGCCTATGAAATGCAGATAATCCCCTTCATCTAATTTTTTTTTACCTCTCCCTACAAAGGGTTTGGGGATCTACAGATGCCAAACACGCTTGTTTATGGCTTGCTGGAGTTAGAGCTGTGAGTTTTCTTTAAATATATGTTCTGTTTTCAGTTTCTTATTTCATTTCAAATGTCATCCTTTTTCTCCTCTTCTTCCAGGGCCACACAGGGATTTTATTCACAGAATTGGAATGAGCTGCAAAAGGGATAAAGATCATTCACGGGAACCTTGAAAGAATTGTCTGAGCTCTATGAAATGAGGATTAAAAATAAAACAGGTAGGTGAAGCAGAGGCTCCAGCACGAACATCTTATAAATACTTGTCCGTGAAACTGAGAGCTCTTCCCACCGCGCTGTACGCTCCGCACGGGAAGGAGCTGCTGTACCCACCTCGTAAATGGGTAAATGGGAGCACAGCCTGAGGGCAGGCAAATACAGCAGGTTAGAAAATCTGCCAGCTTTATGTGAAACAGGTTTCTGCCGCTTCCTTCCCTGTGTAAGCTGGCCGGGGGACATCTGCCGGGGGTTATTTCAAAGCAGGCATGTGTGAGAGGTGGCGCCGGCAGAAACCTCCAGCCCCTGGGGAAGGTGAGGTGAGGAGGAGGAGGGAGGAAGAGCCGTAATCCTGTACTGCCTTCAAGCACAACCTTCTGGCGCTTTTGAAGCGGGTGTAAAACGAGGGGCTACAATGATCGCTGCTGCCCTGCGTGAGCGGGAGACCTCAGCAGGGTTTCTGTGTTGGGTTTTGCCCTGGGGTTGCTGGTATTTATGGGTGGGCTGGTTGCATCTGGCTTGCTTTCGGGTCTGAGCGTGCAGAGGCTTTGTAACCGTTGTGAGGTGGTGAGCAGCCCTGGCAGGGGGCTCACCTCCCCTTCCCACCCCCTGGCAACCCACTGTCCCAAGGGCCTGGATCTGATCTCTTCCAGCCCTCATCCTGTGCCTGGGCTATTGTTTGTGGCTCTCGGTTCTTCCCATCACACCAACAATATTCTTATAAAGCGCTTTCCTTCAGACTGGTATTACCGGTATTTTCCAGGTCAAACCCTGCCAGATCCCACCCCTCCCACCCTTCTACATCCAAACCCGCTCCGGCATGGCAAGCGGCAGGAGGAGCGCTCAGCACTCGGTCCTGTCCCCATAGTTCTATTTAGGAAACTGCTCCAGCTCTGTTTGCCTTGAGCTTAAGCCAAAGAAAGGGTTTTGTCGATGGGGTGAGGTAACTTGGTGAGGGCACACACCTGTTTATACGGCAGGATTTTGCCTTGCCAGTTGATAAAAGAGTGAGTCCTGTAGCCCGGCACCTCTTGTCCCGCAGCAGGGAGCTCCTCCAGCCCCGGGGTCTTGCTTGTCGGGGCTCAGCGGCAACCCCGGCCGGTTTGCCGAGGGCCCGGGGCTCTCCCTGCCTGCTCTGCCTCTCCCAGACTATAAAACAGTGGCTGAATTGTGTTTGTTCTGCTCTGGAAACCAAATCTCCCCTCGCCATGCACACGCACCCACGTATCCCTGCAAAAAATGGCAGGACCTGCGATACAGCACAGATGTGATGTGTCTGAGTGGGAGGACAGCAGCAGCTCCTGTGTGTCTGCCCCAGATATGCGGGAAAGTCCGCCGGAGATCAGAGCATCGCCTAAGAACGGCTTTGGGAGCCGGGATAACCCCAGTGCAGGTGTTCAGGGCGCAGTTCCCGGCTGTGGGTGGGAGAGGTGGCTGGTCCCCGTGGCTCCGGTCACGGAGCAGCATCATGCAGGTGGCAAAAGACTGATTTGATACAAAAAGGCTTTGGTTGGCTCCAATGGACCTTCAGCCAGGGTGCTGGGACGTGGGCCTTGGGGCACCCCCATGATGGAGCTGCATGATGTGGTGGGCAGCAGGTTGGGCTGGGGGGGTGGTGACCCCCTTGCTGCAGGAGGTGGAAGACCAAGGATGGGTGCTGCAGCAGAGGGTGCTACACTGTGCTGGGACCTGCTGAGCTTTGTGGGACCGCATTTTGGTTGGCGGCAGCAGGTTGAGCTCCCTGGAGAGGCTTCGTACCCGTGGATGACTCTTGAGCCATTGTGTCTTGGCTACCCAGCTTGGTCACGTCTGGCTCTTGGCCATGGGAATGTTGCTGGCATGTCAGGAAAGGAGTCGCTAAGGAAACCTCTTTAAGGACTATGTTCGTCTTTCCTAAACCCTTGTGAGTGCATCGCGCTGAGCTTTTCTGGTGGCTCAGTGAAGCCAAGAGCAGCATTGTGTTGGTGCCTTCCCATGCATTACCCCAGGCAGTGTGAGCTCTGTTACACGCTGATACCTTACATCCTCTCCCAAAAGCTCTTTTGTGTTGACTGGACCTTATTTAAAAGTCGGGCAGTTATGCACAAGCACAGCTGTCCGGGCATCTGCACCTCAGATGAGCTCAGCTTCCCTGTGAGCTCATTCTGTGCCTGTGTGGCAGATCCCTCTGTCCATCCCACCTTCCCCTTCTCCCGGCTCTCATCCCTCCACCCCGGACCCGCTGAGCACCTCCAGCTTTGCGTGTCTCTGGCATGTCCCTCTCATCGGTCCGTTCCTTGGGGCTTTCTGAGACTAGGGCCGAGCTCCAGCAGTGGTGTGCTGCGGAAAGCTTCCTTTGCCCAGGTAGATTTATCTGTTACACGTGGCTGGTGGGTCTGAAAGGCAATCGGTCGCGCTACGTATTATTTACTGCCTCTCAGTTTAAGTAGGTCACCAATCCATCTTGGATTTATTCTGTGTGATGCACAGGAGAAGGCAGTGAGATCCTATTTCTTCCCTGTCCTCCTCCTCCCCACCCACAGGTGATAGAAGGGAGGACTGTGAGATCCCAAGGAGAAAGGCCTGATCCGGCACCGTGCTGGCTCTTGGTCTGCCCGAGCAGAGGCTGTGACCCCAGGGAGGATGGCTCGTGCCAGGGCAGAGGGCTAATCGTCTGCTCGTGTGCTGGTTTTGGGTTGCCTTGAGATGTTGGGCTGCAAACGTCAGTGGCCCGGGAGATGCTCTCTGGGTGCACCCCAAGCAATTCGCCCTGGTTTTGTGTCAGGCAGGGGATGCATGTGTGGTATTTATGTTAGAAAAGGCACACTTAGGCATAAAATGTTTGTATTATTCCTCCTGTTGCTTTTTCTGGGTAAGTGACCTTGAGAGGTGTCTTTTAAGACAAAGTGAATGGAAACGAACCCTTTTTCTGCTTGATAAAAAGCCATGCTGTGTCTGTCGAGGGTGTTTTGGAGTATTCTGTGCCTGGCTGGAGACCTGATAAGTTTCCTCTGTTATCCCCCTTATCTTGTTTAAGATTCCAGTTGGGGGTTTTACCTGTGCCCATCTGGCTCTGGGCTGTCTGCTTTCCCCTCCTGCCCCTGGGGCCACGTCCCTGGAACAAGGGCGATGACAGGACATGAGAATGGCTTTGGGAGGTGGAGGCGACCTGGAGCCAGACAGGGGTGGCAAGTGGTGAGAACGCAGAGGAATAACTCAGTAAGAGTAAGAGCTCCAACTCTGCATCAGCCAGCAAAGACAAGGAAGGCAAAGCTGCTGTTTCTGAGGATAAGTCCTCCTCCTGAAAAAAAAAAAAAAAGCCATTTTGGGTGTTACTGATAAGGAATCAACTAAATTCCTCCTTTCTGTGTCCCCATCTCTGCAAGCTATTCAGCCAAGGCTTAGCACACGGGGCTTTTGAAAGCATCTTGGTGCAAGTGCTTGGAAAACGCTATCATTTAAATCCATAATAGCTCTGTTAGGAAACATGCCCCAGGCATTGCACGTCAGCTCTTGGTGTCGCAGCGTGTATGTCTGGTAATGCTTCCTATCACCCATGCCCTAAATAATGTGAATCAAATGCAACATCACCCTGCCGGGGCTCGCAGGCAGCCTCAGACCACGGGCCAAGAAATGGTCGGGTACGCGCTGGGGGCTGCGCCACAGAGCCTGGTGGCCTCACAGGCAGGAGACCCTCCCACACGGGGTTTATGGGACGCCTGCCCGCTGTCGGTGGGTCTGCCTGCCCTGCTCTCCAGTGGGGCTTCTCCGTTGGGTGGTGGGAGAAGCAAAGCGAAGCGGAAGCGATCGGTCCATCTTTTCCTCGGAAAAAAGTAATGCAGTTTCTGGAAGCAAATCTTGGAGTAAACAGCTGAGTGCCATCCGCTGTGCGATGCTCGGACAGCTGTCTGTAGCAGGAGGTGTGAGTAAACCCTGCTTAGCCTCAGCTTTTGGTGGCAGTATTGAGGTTAAAGAGGAAGGTCTGTTAGATCCTCCACTGATGTCTCCCCCTGTTCTTCTGATAAAATATGGAATTAGGAGATTTTGAAAGCACTGCTGCAGTTACTGAGATGCTTTTACATCACTTAGTACTTGCTTCTGCCCACACATGCTTCTGAATAATCATAAGTTTCTTCTATAATTATGTTTATTACACACTTGCTATGGTGACACACTATCCTGCGCTGTGGATGAGACTACAGTCAAGTTGGAATTCTCCGGGCAAGCAGCTGATTCCCGGGGCGTGGGAGGGAAATCCTTCGGTAGTCTTTCTGTCCAGCTCCCCCTGCCCAAGACAGCGTCACAGCAGGCTGCACAGAAATTAATAAAGTGATCATCTTTCTTCTGTATTTTGGTGCTAGTAAGCTAATTAATAATGATGGATCAACAGTTTTTAGGCTTTTAGGATTATCACCAGGTTTAGAAGAGGATCGTGTGCACGTCTGAGCTGCAGTGTGCAGATGTAGGCAGATAGGTTGCAGTAAACGATATACGACCCACATTTTGAAGTTTAAAAAAAAACCCAAACGTTTATTTCTTGGATAGGAAGGTTACAGACTTAATCTTCTTCTTTCCCACCTGCTCCAATTTATTTAATCCCTCTTATTTAGGACAAAGCAAAGACTCTTGCTTTGTCAGGTAAATGATGTTTTTTGGGTGAGATGGCCCAGCCCCCTAAACTTCACATTATTTTATGAATTGCCTCCTTGATGTGTTGCAGAGGTGAATTGACAGCTGAGGTGTTGGTGACATCTCACGTTCCAGCAGAGGGCTGCTGAGACTCAGATCAGTGAAACTCCACATGTGAGCTGTAGTTCAGGAAAGCCGTGATGTTTGCAGGGGCACCTGTGATATTCTTGTGGGTACCGGCCCATCTTGAGCTCTGGTCCTGTCGTGGTTGTACCTAAAGGCTTTGATTCCCTATGAACTTAGGGTAAAATCACATAGCTCCAAATAACGGAGAACTCTCTGGAGATGGCACCCCTGTCTGCTTTTCAGCCTGGGGTCCCAGCCCTGTAGCAACTACAGAAGAGGTGACTGGAATATCTGCCATGTCGAAGGCTGAGAGAAGAGCCAGCTCTGCCTACAGAGTCAAGCCTGGAGAGCCCCTTGGTCTCAGGTGGCCTCCTTGCAGGAAAGTGATGGAGCAGGATTGGCTTTAAATGCGGCGTCCTTTCTGAAAGTGATTTGTTGTGGAGATAAATCGTCTGGATGAGTTGGCCAGGACCCTGCATCTAATTGCTGAACGAGGGCGTACATCTTCCTCCTGCCTAGTAGTACATGGCAAGATGCTTGCTGTGGGTGCTGGGCTCTGCAGATGGTGTTTGTGTAAGGGTAGAGCACCTTGTGGCTGGCACAGCGCCTTCCTGACATGTTTGATGCTTACACCAGCCTGGCCTGGTCTGACGCCAGTGCTAACGCTGTGTTGAGCAGAAGGTTGGATGAGACGCCTTCAGCCTGACTTAGCCGATCGTTTTGCAACACTGCAAAGTTTTGCCAGCCTACCCTGGATACGGATAACTGCTCTCATCCTGCCGCTGGGGCTGACGTGGCTAATGCAAGCCATTGCTCCCTTGGTGGGCTGCAGGTGGAGGCCAAGGAGCCCCCGCACATTGCTGCACTTCCAACTCGCTTGGCCTAACAGAGAGATGGCGAGACCCTGCCTCCCTCTGCGTAGCTGTATCACAAAGCCTTTGCCATGGTGACTAAACCCTTCCTACCCCTTTCATCTCCCGGTCATTGCCATCACCTCTTCCTTTCCCCTGTCCTTTCCCGCTGCTTCTCTCTTTTTCTCTGACGATCGTTAACCTCAGCAGCACGAGGACCATCCTTCGGACAGGAGCTCTGAGAAAGCTCCTCCCTGCATCCCCAGCAGAGCCCGGCTGCCTGTCTCACAGCAAGGAGACCCTCAAGGAAGAAGACCCCAGAGCGATGCGCGCTGCCTGGCGAGGGGTGCCGCCGGCACCCGGACGGTGAGCACGGGCAGCCTGCCTGCTGGCCGCCCACCCGCCTGCTGGGAGCGAGCCAGCCGCGTCGCGTAGCCTGCTGGGTACCAACGGGGTAATCAGTGCATAAGCTGCTAATTAAAATATAAGTATGCTGCAGTGAGAAGGCGCTTGTGCAATGGACCTTGAAATGCACTGTTTGCATAGTTGATGAGAGAGAGTTAATGCTTCTACAGTAACTCCACGCTGCACAGATGGAAACCCCTGGGCCGGCCCCGCTGCCACTGGCTCCCCAACCTGCGGCGCTGGTGGTCCTCGTGCCACCGTGAAGGAAGTCCCGCTGCTACCCGGGTTCATCCCAGAGGCTACAGCCCTTGCAGCAGGGCTGGGGATAAGGTCTCGGTTCTGTTTATACTGATATTGTGGCTAAAGGTGTCGGTTGTGATGTTTGGGGAGGGAGGAGTGGGTGGATGGGCTGACCCAGCCGCTGCGGGGAGCAGTGACCGGGGTGTGAGCTAGGGGTGACAAGGAGGTGGCCGCGGAGCTGCAGCCCCTCGTGCTCCTCGGTGTGTCCTCTCCTGCAGCAGTGACTGAACCTGAGCTGGCCATTTGCTCGCCCCCACCTGCAGGCTGGGGATGTGGGGGGCTTCGCTTCAATCACTGTTTGCCAAAGTGCTTTGAGATCACTGGAGGAAAAATGTAGCCTTAGATGGTTTGTACAAAGAGCCAGACCCAATTCGCCCTTCTCTCGTTCTTACCTGTCCATGAGGTCTGAGCAGATTCAACATTTACTCAGGTGGCAAAGTCAAACATGGTCAGTACACCTATTAAACAGATTGGCACACAAATTAAGGGTGAACTACAATAGATAATTCCCCTTATAACGAGCATGGAAAATTAAACAGAGAGAGCAGGAATTAGGTGGCTCTCTGTTGTCTGGAGACTATTCCCAAGGAAGTTTTTTACCACCTTTGCTGGGCAGGGGCTGCCCTGCAGACAACAGCTGTTGCTTTGCCTCCAAGTGTATAAATGTCCAAGCATTTTGTGCTGTTTTCTCCCCCCTCCAAGCAGTTGGGCCTGCTCAAAGTGCCTCCTTCCCCCAAGCTTTGATCCTGCAGCGAAGTCTGAGTCGTAGAAGATGGAGCAGGAGTCCAAGGTAGGGATGCTGCTGGAGGTCAGTGTGGTTTGGGTCAGGGCTGGCCTGGAGCTGAGCTAAGTGCCCAGTGTTGGTGCAGGGTTTTTTTGTGAGCTGCTTAATGGAGTTGTTCTCACAACAACCCTATGAGGCAGAGAAATACTGTGATATGAAGGTAGATGAGGTGTGTGTGGGTCTGCACTGGGGAGCTTGGACCCCCGCTCTTCAGCTCTAACCATGGAGCAAAACATCTGCCCCTCTGTAACGGGACAGAAAATCAAGTGTAGGAAAGACTCTGTGGAGAAAAACTTGAATTCTGGAAAATTCCACCTCGGCATCCAGGTGCTGATGCAGGGTCTGTCCTGGGGCGGGCAGGGATGTCTGCTGCGGGGCAAGCAGCGTCACCAGTGGGCTGGGCAGGGAGTGAGGGACACGCAGGGGTCCCAGGCTCGGAGAGGGTCCCTTTTGTAGGAATCACCTTTCCTAGCCCAGCTTGCTGAGAAAAGCAGCACCGGCGTGTGGGAAGAGGCGCTTTGGGTTTATTTGGTGAAGGAGGGATCTTCCAGCCGCTGCGTACTTAATGGCTTCCTAGGGCCATTCGTTAACCTGACAGGTCGACCAGCGAACCCAGAGCAATGATTCTAGCTGCTCGCCAGGACGTCTCCTTTTACCCCAATAAACTTTCCCTCTCCTTCTAGCTCAGCTGATGAATCTGCCCTGAGATGCAGAGAAGAGTATCTCCAAAACAATGGATCCACGTCAAAAGATTTGCAAGCGGCCGGCCAAACCATTCCAGCCACAGAGAAAGACATGAGAAAGAACATCACTCCCGAAAGCGCTGCATTATTGATTAAGCATTTGTGATCCATAAAACATAGCAACAACGTGGGGATGGCTGCCGAATGAATTCTACCAAAAAGGTCGTCTTTTACCTCCTCTGATCCTCAAGGACGAGGGTAAAGTAAGTTTAGTACCGAGCAGGAATTCATTTGTATAATAATGGTTTTTGATGACTCGCAAAGGTTATTTTATGATTAGCCATCTAATTATAAAATGGCCAACAATTTCATCTTATCCAAATCTGCATCAGCTAAATTATGAAATGCCCTTGTTTTATGCAAATTCTGGAAATATTGCTTCTCTAACCTCCCAACCCCACTGTCTGTCAATAAGGCTTGCGTGGAGCATAAATCTTAGGGCAGTGCCAGAGCCTGATTCAACTGCAAATAAAACGTGGTGAATTAATTCAGCGGGTGGTGAGTGACGGTGGAGGCATGAGCACGGGGCAGACGCGGGTGCCCGACCCCGCGGTGTGGCTGCCCCGTCCGGGGAGGTGCTGGGGTCGGCACAGGGAGGTGGGAGAGATGCATATTTCTCAGAATGGGTTCATCGATCGTCCAAGAGACTAGGGATGTGAGATGTTCTCGTGCTCAGGCTGTGCAGATGCTGGCAGAGATCTGCCCTGCGTTGGCTTTGCTGCACGCTTCGTCCTTCCTCACCCTTTGAACCACCCACTGTTTTATCTCTGCTTTAATTTCTGTCGGTCAGTTGGGGTCAAGAATATTTTTCTCTTTGTTTCCTCCAGATTGCCGGTAGACGGCTCTGAGATGCGCTGCTGAAAGGCCCTATAGCAAGGGGCCGTGNGGTGGGGGAAACTGAGGCACAGGGTTCTGCCCAAGGTCCGACCCCCCGCAGGGCTTGTGTGCGGCCGCATCCCTGCCTCGGCTCGCGGGCAGGACTTCACGTGGGCAGTTTGTGCTCTCTGGGCGAAGGTATAAGTTCCAGGGACCATCAGCTAAGGTGACCCGAGACTGATCGTTTAACCCTGTGATCGCTAATGAGGTGCAGGGGGGGCTGCTGTGACCCCCGGGCGGCCTCGGGGCGAGCTC
>VZSZ01000021.1:780795-837540 GCA_013398815.1 Ibidorhyncha struthersii | reverse complement strand
AGAACACACGTCCTGCTGTGGGGGGGACCTGCAGCGGCAATTCAGGAATTAAATAAGCCTTTATAGAGAGCAGTTGTGTTAGCGGCAGAGATCCGGCTGGGCAGGGAACGAAACCCATCAAGTTTTGTTCCTTGTGCTCTGTGATCCACAGCCAGCTGAGAGCTCTGGGAACAATAAACTTTATGGCTTGGTTATGGTGTCCTTCCTTAGATGCGAGATGTGCAAAAACCATACTCGACCTGTGGACAGTACAGTTTAAAGCGCAGTCAACGGGAGGTACTAAAATTGACTGTTGAAACTTTTGTAACCTCAGAGGTGTGTTGGATATGAGTGCCAGCAGCAGAAAGGCGACGTGAGGGTAGAGCACAAGTGACCATGACCCTTCCTTGGGTTTGTGCTGACCAAGAGCACAGCCCGTCCCATCCGTCAATGTGAAGAAATCACAGTATGGCCCCATGGCTTGTGTTATTTTGAACACTTGAACTCTAAGCAGATAGGGGAAAAAAAAAATGTCTTGAAATATCTGTGTATGACAGAGACTTCACGGATGGGTATGGGGCGACTTGCATGCCTTGAAATCCCGGGAGGTGCGGTGCTTCTGGCGCTGTGAGCTGAGGGGCTTTGCTGTGCTTGGAGGTGGGCATATCTAAGACTTGGACATAGATGGGCGTGGGACTGTTCAGAGCTGCCGTAGAAACCCTGTCCGTGTCTATTTATGGCTTCTTTGCTTGGATGAGATGCTGATTCCTTGTGCCTGAACTTTGTGAAATAGAGTTGATATTTTCCCATTTGACAAATGAGGAGGCAAACTAAATTGTTGCTTCAGCTCTCTGAAACTGAGTATCTTGGCTACACCTGGGAGAGAACTTTCCTTCCAAAATGTGCAACTTCTCCCATAGCACCAGGGAAGGCAATACTGAAACAAAACAGTCTGAGGCTGGTGGTTCTTGCAGAGCAGGATGGAAAAAAAAACATGTTTCTATCCACCAAATCAGGTGTTTGTTTTTTTTCTACCATTCGTGTTCCTTTTAAAACAAGCTTTTAATGATGAGCTTGTGCCCGTATCCCCGTGACTGCCCAGGTCTGGGTGAGCTTCCGAGGAGGAGATGGTGAGAGCAGAGGGAGTGCAGTGGGAACTAGGAGACGGTTCGGGAAACCCTGGAGGGTTTTCAAATGGAACACCTCAAATTGGTGGTTGCTTTGGGACGGGTCCTGTGGGAGCAGCTCGTGGCCCTGGTGGGGCTCCTGGCAGAGGCAGGGGTCTGCCACGGCAGGGGTGGAGGTCTCGGTGCTGGAGGCAGGGAGGGAGCAAAGGAGGAGAAGAAACGCCAGCAAAGGGGGAGGATTATGAAGATTAGGTCCAATTAGATACGTGCACTTTAAACATCAGATCCTATTAAACACTCCTGGTTTAAAACCAGGCCCTATTATATGGTTGCAGCTTCCAGACAAAGTCCTGTTAAGTGGAACTGCTTTGAAATCCAGGGCCTCAGACACAGCCATTATGAAGATCAGGCCCTATTAAATATATTCAGTTTGAAGAGTAGGCTCTGTTAAACACAGGCAGTTCAAAGCTGGCTTCTAATTAAGCAGAGGCGGTTGGAGAACCGGAGCTTGTGGGAAGAGGGGGACCCGTGGAGCAGCTCCACGCATCTGCAGTTCCTCTCTGGTGGGAATGAGCCTCTGTCCAGCCGTGGGCAGGATGTCTGTGGTCCTGCCTGTACGTGGTGAATTACCCCAAATTGGTCCTTCAGCATGAAGGAAGCTAGGGTGGTCTCCCGGCGGGTGGAGACCAGAGGCTTGAGGCTTCAGGAGAAGTTTGGAGGTGATGCTCACTGGAACAACTGGGGACTGGTGGAATATTGCTGACTGGATCAGGGGCTTGAGAATTTTGGGGCATTTTCCTGATAACATCTCTGACTTCCAGAGATGCGTCATCGGGCTGTAACGTCTGAACTCTTTGGACCTGGGTAGAGTCCGGGGCCATGCCATGGGTGGGGTGATTGTGCAGATGGGGAGGTACGTTCTGGATAGCCCCAAGGTTTTTAGGTGTTTGGTGAGCTGTGGGTTACAAGGAAACGTGGGCACTCTCCTGTCTCCTAAGACCCAAAGAGCCATGCATGGCTTGGTCTGGGGTCTGTGGTCCGAGTGTTTGAGACTGCTGTTGTCAGCTCCAGCCTCCCTTTTCTGCTGGCCACGACTGTGCACGGGGCAGCCCCACGCCTCTTCCTGACCGACCAGCTTGGGACCTGGTAGTGGCTTTGCTGTAGGATTGCACAGTTCCTCCTGATTTCTTGTGTGGGCTTCATGGCTGCTCACCTTACTCATGTGCATGGTTAAGAAATACATCTCGGTGGTGGCCTGGGAGTGATGATGGGGACAGCAGTGGTGTCTGGTCCAAATTCCCTTCTGTGGGGCCCCGACCCTCTGCAATGGATAGCCCAGAGCTGTTGAGCCTCAGGAAGAGACGTGCTTACACGGCTAACATTTTTCCTGCCAAATACCATCGATCACCCCTCCTCCTCCCACTTTGTGCCTTCTCCCTGTGCTCTTCCCAGTGCTGCTCCTGCTCTGCTTTCATGGTATGTGATGCACAAAGGTGTGAAGAGCAGGAAGGGTCATTTTCTACCCGGTCCCCACGTTGGTACAGGTCAGTGAAGAGCCCTTGAGATGCTCTTACAAACCTTTCTGGCATCATTGTGATTTGTTTCCAGGGTGAAACAAATCCATTTGGTGCTGCTTTTGGTCCTGAGCCTCAGTAGCATCAGATAACTTTTAATTAGTGCCGGGTGCTTTTATCTTTGATGGAGCAAAGGGATTTTGCCATTTGGATTTTAGCATATGAAATATTAACTTAAATATATATATTTAATTTTTGTATTAAATATTATATAGCAGTACAGTATTAGTATTAAAACTTTAATACAATGTAAATGTCAGAATGAGTTGTAGTGATAAAACCTAAATGAAATGTATTTACCTCTCTGTTTCACTTACAATAGCAAAAGATTTTCAAGTCAAAACAGATTTTTTTCACTTTTCAACAGAAGTGCCGTTTCTTTGTTCTACAAGAAACCATTCCATTAGAGGTTGTTTTGTGTTTTTTTTTTTTTTTACCACTTCTAATTCACATGACTTGAAGACCTGGGGCTTTAATGAGCACCGAGGCTAAGACCTGCGGTGATAGATGACAGTGCTGTCAGCTCTCATATCTTCTCATCCTGATCTTTCCTCTCCTATTTCCTCTTCTCCCTCCCCTGTTCCGTTCCTGGGGAGGAGACGTGCGTACCTGGCCCTGGCTGATGCTCTCTTTGCAGCAGGTGGGTGCCCAGGGGGGTTAGTGGGAAGGGTGGCAGCTCTCTGATGCTGGGTGGTGCTCAGGGCAGAGAAAACAAGCCAGTCCTTTTCCTGTGACATTTGCTGGGCTCAGTTGACACGTACACAGCCCAGGGGGTTGCTCGAAGGCCACAGCGAGGGTGAATTTGCTGCGTGCATGCTTAAAATCCTTCCTGCGTGCATGGTGGCGAGGCAGAGAAGCTGCCTCCGGCCACGCAGAGAGGCATGAGAGGATGCTTTGGGCCCCCACGGCCATGAGCAGTGTGAGATGAGACTTTGGGACAGGGATGGTGCCCTGCTCTGGCCTGACCCCTCTCCTCGTGCTGTTTGATCCTGCTTGCTTGGCTCCTTAGCGGGAGGGGGATGAAAGAGCCTCCTTGCAAGCCCCAGCTGCTCTCTCCTGCTGGTGAGGCTGACCCTTTAGACCTAGAGGAAAGAAGTAGGGAAAAACTGCAAATGAGTGCCTGAGAGGCTGTGGGGGAAGGTCGAGGGGATGAGAGGCTGGGGAGGTCCCTGCCATGCTGGCGAGGCGTCCTCTCTGGGGCAGCAGGCACGGTCCGGCTGGGCTGAGGTGCTGTGGAACTGTCTGAGCTGGCTGCGGGGGGACCGCACTGTCCAAGAGCCCCCGCGTAGCTCTGTATTAACAAGGCGGGCTGCAGCAGAGAAATGCTCGGGGACCTGTCCCAGCAGGACAAGTTGGCTGGCCTTGTCCCCGTCCCGGCCATACTTTTGATGATGCAGGTGGCTGTGATGGAGGAGCCCTGTCCCACGGGCAAAGGCCACCGGGACGGGCAGGGTGCTGCCTCCCCCTGCCCGGAGCAGCGAGGTGAAATCGCGACGTGCGAGCACGTGGGCTGCACTGAAGGAGCAAGTGCAGAGCAAGCAAGTCTCTTGGTGCAATACTTCTGTACACGAGGTTTCCTTTTTCTTTCATCTTTTCATCTACATCCTTTTTTGAAGAAGCAGCAGATGAAAGAGGCCACCACTCACATCAAACCCCGATCAAGTGCATTAAAGGAGATGTTTTTGGCTTCATGGTTTGCTTTGAAGGAACCAGTGGCAAAATGAGCTAGGAAGGCACAAAAGACACCCCAGCTAGTTTAGCTGCCTTTCCTATGTCAGGAATTTGTTCTCTGAAGTAATTAAGGGGTAGGTGTTTTGAAAAGGATGCATGAGGCCGCATCCTTAGGGATGCACTTCAGTTTGGCTTCTGCTGCGCCCCAGGGATAGCTGCAAACTGCCCCAAATTACCTCTTCCACTCAAAACAAGTCACGTGGTTTGGGATGGCAGGGAGAAAGGTAGAGATGCAGAAACATTTCAAAAGCTTTCCTCTAGATAGACCTTCTGTTTTAAATTCCTTCTCCTTATTGAATGCGATAAATCAGATGCGATGGCTTCCTGTATCAGAGCAAGATCGTGGCCCGGGCTGGTGAGATAGCTGCGGGGTGATGTGTGGAGCTGCTGCAAACAGGCCAGGAGTGCTGTGTTGGATGCGGGAGTGGAGGGTTTAGCTGGGCTCTCCCACCTTCTAGGAAATTGCTTGCCCTGTATCGGTGGATTTGGGACCAGCATTTAATAATGGGGCAGATCGCACATCATGATTGCAAGTTATCTTAAACCAGAAGAAGTGGCGATTTCATATTTGCTTATGTGTGAGCTATAAATTGTAGCCCTTGTGTCTGGTCGTGTGAAGGTTAATAAAACCAAATAAAAAATGAATTCCTTTCAGCAGAGGCGGTCGCTGATGGCGTGCCAGCAAGCTCTGCGGGGTGGGACTGTGTCGCTCAGCGCTCTGCGCGTGGAGTCCCCAATCTCGTGGCCCTGAGGTGCATTCGCGGCCGTAGCAAATATCAGCATCTGTTCCCCTCCTCTCTGCCCGCCAGGAAGGAGATGGAGCTCGGTGGAGCTCCCCAGTTCTTCTTGTTGGTCCCTTCCAGCGGGCACACGTGCAATCCCTCGACTGAGTGAGCGAGTGGGCAATTTTAGGACAAATCAATTGAAGGACTTTCTGCTGCCGGGTGTCATTAACTCCAGTTTTCCCATCTCTGCTGAGGGAAATCAAAGCCATATATAGCTGCTTTGGCCGAGCATGGAGTAATTTTATCGCCAATAAACAACTTTTCTAGATGTTATGGGCTTAACTGTTTCGGTGGTTATAGCTCATCTCTAGGGTGGAAATTTGTCCGCTGAGGAGGGACTCTGCGGTCCATCGCCCGCACACAGCCCCCAGAGCACACCGGGGTCTGCACTCCTTCGAAGCACCCGTTGTGGCTTATTTCCAGTTTTCCAAATTGTTTTTCCTTACTATTCGACATCAAATCCCATACGTCTTTTTGGGAGGGTCTTCCCTGCGGTGCAAATGCAGGTAGTGGAAAGGAGACTGTAGGTATGTCCTGTGGGGCATGGGCGAAGACCAGGGGGACGGGATCTCGGGCACAGAGGCAGGGCCCGGGAGCACACAGCACTGTGTTTCTGTACCACCTCTTTGCTGTAAAAGTATAGTGGTAATAAGTGTAAGGCCGAAATGCCTTGCTGAGTCTGAGGAGCTGCTTGTTCACGGCTGTGGCTCCCTGCGTGGTGGAAGCAAACGCTCCTCACGGGCAGAGGGATGCCATTGCGGCCAGCGTGGCACCCACAGCCACGGGGATCAGCACACAGCGGCTGTATTTCATCGTTTCTGAAATGGGGAGGAATATAAAAATCCAAGTGATTGCTGGAGTTTGATTTTTACGGGTGGAAAGGGAGTGTTGCACTTTTTACCACTAGCCACAGAGGGGCTGAAACTAAATTGAACCCAGAAGCTTAACCTGGGTTTAAGAAGCTGCGCAGAGCTGGCGAGGCTGAGCGGTTAGCGGGAGGGGAGGGCGGGGGGTGCCGGCTGGCCCGGGGGTGAGCATCAGCCTCCGGTTTCAGCCTGGCCTCCGGGAGCAGGGACTGGCTCCGACTCCCCTTTCCGCACACGCAAGGGGACAGAGTGCCAGGCCCGGAGTCGATCCCCTCCCTCGGGACATGCTATGCTGCTCGGTGCGATGCTGCGCGGTCCCTTATCTGGCCCCAAACCAAGTTTGGGGATTGGATGCTGTGCAGCCCGACGGGGCTGGGCTAATACACCCTTGCTGAGCAGCAGCCTGGCTGAAACAGCTTGCTAGTAAAACTGCTATTTCCTCTGTGGATGTTGGTTTGTTGTTTTTTCTTTTTTTTTTTTTTCCCCCCTCAGAGCTAATGTAGGTAGTCCCTAAGTGGCCCTGTGCAATGCGGGCAGCAGTAGTCCCACACAGTTCCTGGCTAAGAGGCACCAGGGAGGGTCGGGCACCAAAATACAGATTGGCAGACGCATTAGGGTTGCCTCTGGCTTCATACTTGGGTAGCTTTGGGGACCGCTGAGACTTCATCTCTGTGGCTGCAGCTGCTATTTCTCTCCCAGCCCAGGCAGGCACAGCCTATTCAGTCCGAGTCTGTGCCTTGGGGGGGTGGTGGTTGCTGAGCTGATGAGAAATCTGCCTTTAAATTGGAGGCATTCGTAAGCGTGACTCGCTGGATTTGTAGGGGAATGCTATTGAGCTGCTGTGCTATTGATTTAGACATTTACCCGGGGTTTGCAGTCTCACTCCTCTTCCTTTCTGTTTGCTTCGGGGCTGTGCTGGCGCGTGTTGGCGGGAGCGATTCCCTCCTTCCCCGGGAACAGGCGCGGGGTAGCGCTGGCACAGCTGCAGTGTGGTCCCCCTGGGCCGGGCTCACACCTTCAGGGCGAAGCTTGTTCACAGAGCCTGCTGCAGCACAGCATGGTTCCAGCAAAAATTTAATTTTTTTTTTCTTCCTTCCAAGCTCAATTTTTCCACTGTGGCAATCCGTAGGAGACAGAGAACACCCGCTGCAACCTCTGCATAGTGTCACCTTGTGATCAGACACAGAGAAAGCAAGGATTTGAAGGGGCCAGCAATTTTTAAAGGAAACTTTCAAGCCCCCCTTCTTTGCTGGATGATGGCACGTCTCAGGACATCACTAAGAGGCGGTGTCATGAATGCTGATGACCTAAAAGAGGCCACCGAGAAGAAATTCCTTCCTCCAGACGCTGCTTCAGCATCTCTTTCCAGGCAGTAATCCCCCTTGTCCTCACCCCTTGCCCTGCAGAAGGAGCTGGCGAAGCCGCTGAGCAGCTCAAGGCACTAAGCCGAATGGATAGACTTAATTCTGCCGGCTGGAAAACCCACAGCAGCCGGGGCAGAGTGCGAGTGCTGCCCTCAGTGAGCCCCTCTCCCCAGCGCTGTCCTCCCAGGCAGGGCTGGCTTGTCACCACCCTGGCCCCGAGCCTCGGGGGACGGGGTGCTTCACCCAACACCGCAGCTCCTGGGGTCATCCCAGCCTCAAAAACCCACCTGGGGCTGCCCCTACAGCTCCATCGACATGGCCAGGCTCTCTTGGGCAGCAACTGAACACATGGACGGTGTCTACGAAACTCCCGCTTGTTTTTCCGGCTGCGTTTCCCAGTCCACAGGGAGCAGGGCAGGGGGGTGTGATGCAGCGGGGATCGGGTCGCTGGTCTCTGCCCATCTCAGCTTTGGGGTTCCTGGGTCTGTCTTAGCACCTTAAAAGCAGCTCCTTGAGGAGCATTTGGGGCATGGGGTGGAGAAACCGTTTTTTCCCTTTTGTGAGGAAAAAAAGTAAACCCTCAATGCTGGTGTGAAATGGCATAGAAAAGGAGTTGTCTGGATTACAGGGACAGAAATACCAATTATATTAAAATGGGGGTAAAACCAGGAGGCCTTTATCAGGGCCATTCACTGACAAAACTTGCAGCTACAGGCTGTGCGTGAAAAGGCTCAGATTTGAATTCACAGAAACATTTCGGTTATAATAATCCTGCAGCATTCAGGCAAAACTCCTGTGGGGTCCAGCGGGAGCCTTGCTCGGGGCCTGGAGGATTTACCTTATCGGTCTTTTGAAAATGTTAAAGAGTTTAAAACCACCGTCTGACTTTCCCCGAGGAAAATGATGCGCAGCGGCAACGCCGATGCCTGCGTGTCTCGGCGAGAGCCAGCGCACAGCGTCCCCGCAGAGGGGCCGGGCTTTTCTCTTTGTCCTTTTCCATTCACCGTACAGCAAGAGGAAAGGCACGAAAGTGAGAACTTATAAAGTTCCTTTCTCCACACTCTGTCAGCTCTTTTTTTAAAAAAAATCTTCTTTATTTCCTTTGCGCTTGGCTGGGCTGTAAAGTCCTCTTTGTTCCTGGCTGCCCTCTGCCCCCCGTGCCCAGCGAGGATGCCGAATGGCCAGCGCAGGGTCACCAGAGGAGCCTTCCCAGGGTGTGCGGTGCTTTGTTAGCAGTGATCCTGCCACGTGTCCCTCCCCGAAGGCTGCGGTGCTTGCGGTGAGCTGCACGGACGCTGGTGTGACCCGGGAGGTGAAGCTTTTCTACAGCACTGGGTACCAACATCTCCCCATGTGACTGTATTCTGCTAAGGGGACAACGAGCCCTACCGGCACCTTGAGGATCTGGTCTCCAGCGCATTGTAATGGGATTCAGGCACTTGGGGGCTTTTAAATACCAGTTTGGGCTGCCAGAGATGGTCACTGGGGACAGTCATCACTGCCCTCATCCCAGGCGGGTGGGAGATGGGAGGCTTTGCGTGCTGGGGTTGTTTGCCCCGGGGCTGCCGTAGCGCAGAGCTGCCCTGTGCCCCCGGTTGCGGTGTGGGCTGCACCCCAGGCACAGTGCTGGCAGGAAGAAAGAGACTTTAAAAAAACATTCATTAACCTATTTCTGTTTTCTGGCTGCTGCAGTTATTTTTGGGCCCCGCCTCTTCCTCGCATGGCCTGAGTTTTACCACTCGAGGCAATAAGATTGATGAAACCCCTTCAGCAAGGTTGTTTAAACCCCAAATTAAGTGGAATGATGAGAAGTGCTGAAAAGCGGAAATCTGGTTTTCAGGATCTCCACGTTCCAATATGTGACGGGGAGAAGAGCCGGCCCTGGCGTGCCGTGACCCTGTGGGTGCATGGGATTGTGCTGGCGTAGGTGCAACTTCTCGCCAAAGCACATCGCGGTTAGAACATGATGCCTTCTGGAAAGCTGGAGACAAAAGGGCGTCCTGCTGTAGAAGGAGCTCAGGTGAGGAGCCTTTGGGGACTTGTTGGAAAATCGGAGATGAGAAGTACGCACCAGGCAGCTCAAATCACTGGGGCAGGACCAGCCGCCGCGGAGGATGTTCTGGCTGCCACACGTGCCAGCAGTGGCAAGGGAAGGATGGGAAAAAGGGTGAGTGTTGATAAGAGGGAAATTCTTCATGTGCTCCGACAGCACTCGGACTGTGTCCTGAAGGATGAAACTCTGTGACCCATACAGCATTTTTTTTCTTTTGTGCTTCAGGTGGCTGTGGCTCTCCTCGCCATCGATCTGAATGTTCGATCAGCTCAAGCCCTGCACCACTGAAACCTCAGACACAATTTGCGGCAGCGTCTTCCCGAGGTTAATGATAACGTTATGGGGAAATGGTCAGTTTTAAACTCACCACTGTCTGATTTCGCTCTATATCCCCTTGTAGTTGTGCTGCTGCAAAAAGCTAGCCACCAGCTGCTCGTTGCAACAGCATCTGGCTTTCACCTGATTATTAACGTTTTATTTTCTATTTTGGGGTTCTTTTCACTTCCTGGTAACTGGTGCTGGGTTGCTGGGGGGAAGCCATCTGTGTGACTGGGGAGATTTAGAGAGTTGGTAACAGAAGGGATGTTATGAGAGTCTGGTACTTTAGAAGACTATGGTAATCCAAAGCTGATTACAGCTGGGTTAGTGCAGCAGGAAATTCGGGACATATTGGACACCGACACTTTCCGGCAGCATCAAGCAGTGCGTGGCTCTCTGTGTGTCCTGGGGAATGGGAGAGCTCTTCTCTGTGTTTGCATGGTCCTGGGACAAATAGTGATCCTTTCCTTTGAGATCGTGGCTGCCGGTCTCCTTTGCTAAAGAAGGTGGGGGAAAAAACAACAGAGGTGGAAAAAAGAAGGAGGTGGAAAGCGTGGCAGTCGCTGGCAGGGGGTGCGTGGCTGTAAGGGTGACCGTGTCCACGGCCAGCGCTCACGTTCCCTTGCCGTGACAAAGTCCCCGTCCAGGGCTGCTCCCCATGGGCACCGGTCAGTCCCGCACAGCCTTCCCGAGGGTGCGGATTTATGTCCTTGGGCTTGGCCACGCTTTTTTGTTGCCCTCGATGAGTAACGCAGCCTGTGCAAATCAAGCACGTAAATTCCAGGTGTCAGAGTGACGACGTAGCCCTGCTGGGGCAGAGAGGCGTCTCTCACTTCTGTCATGCTTTATTAACCAATACTGGGGATTTGATCACCTTCAGTCCCATAAATAAATGCCAAGGGGAGTTGTGTTGGTCCTCTCCTCCGCGGAGGGTTTTGGGTCAGCCCTGAGGCCGCTGGGCAGGAGTGGGCTGTGGCTGTGGGATGCTTTTTGCTCGTGGGGCGGCTGTTTGCACAGGGAAGCAAAGCCCCGTGCCCGACCCCATGCTGCTGTCCGGCCACGCAGGGATGCTGCGGTCCAGCTTGACCACGGCTCAGCGCGGAGATGGGAAACTTTTCCCTCGGGTGCCCGTGGGGTGTTTTCCTCCCCGGTGGGAGGCTCTCTCAGTGAGCCGTGATGGCCACGGTGCCTGCACGGGGCAGAAAGTGCAACACGAGAGCCTTTGCGGGAGATCACAGGCTCTGCAAATTGCAGTGTGGCTCCTTCCCTTTATGCTGGGCGGGAATGGCCCTGTGCCAAGGGGGGCTGCGGCAGAGGACGGCTAACCCGTGCTGCCGGTGCTTTCGTGGGCAGTAAAAGGGCTTGCAGGGTGCCCGGGCTGCCCCGCGTCACTGCCGCGACGAGGGGGCTGTATCGTGGGAATGGTTGGGATGACCCCAGTGTGTAACATGGGGTGTAAAAGAGAGCAAAGACCCCTGAAGCACTCCTGTCCCTGCCTGCGCTCGCCCAGCTGCCTTTTGGGGTGTTTGTTGTTTTAATCTCCGCTCGGCTCCCACTCAAGCAGCCGTGCGA
This sequence comes from Ibidorhyncha struthersii, assembly GCA_013398815.1. Classification (NCBI taxonomy): domain Eukaryota; kingdom Metazoa; phylum Chordata; class Aves; order Charadriiformes; family Charadriidae; genus Ibidorhyncha; species Ibidorhyncha struthersii. The sequence goes on along the minus strand of VZSZ01000021.1, from coordinate 826,171 downwards.
TGGGGTGTTCCCCCCTTCGGCACTGGCAGCACCAGCGCGAGGCTGTGCTCAGGCTGCCCCGGATCGAACTGTGCTATCGATTACCGCTTTGATTCCCGCTGCTTTATTTACTCGCTCAGTAATAATTTGCTTAATAAAACCCTGCTATGGTGATTACTGAGTCCCCAAACTTTTTGATTTTGGCTTGCATTCCCAACCCCAAAGTTATCAGAGTTTCTGTGTTTGTCTTGAGGGACCGTCTAGGATTTATATCATGTAATTCAGGGTTGTGTGGGCTGACCCATTGCTGCTTCATCGATAGGTACCCGTAGAGAGGCACCATCTTGGGATGTTTGGGTGGTTCGAAGAGGCCGTTGGCATCGGTGTGTGTGTGGAGACCCTGTCCTGGGGAACCTTCACCTGCAAACCCCAGGGGGACAAAAGCACCAGCAACTCCCTGTGACCCTAATATCCGAGCTGGGAGAATGGGCATAAAAATTCAGCAAAAACCCATGATGCTCTCATGTGCCTGTGCGGGCGTGGGTCTTGGCAGCCTCCTGCTTGTGCAAACACCATTTAATTTACGTAGCAATGTTCCACAGTGATGAAAGCATCATCCTTCTCATTAGTCCAGCATCCAGCACGGCGGGGCCCTGGCTGTGGGCAAGCGGCAACAGAAATATGAAATAATATTAATAAAAGGAAGCAAAAGTGGGGCTTGCCAGATGCAGCCACGCTGGGGGTTGTCAGGAAATAACAACACTGCGTGCAGGCTCTGTGCAAGATTAGAAAGTGTTTGGAAATGGTCCCCCTGAGTCTTTAACCAGGAATGGACAGTATGCAAATACAGTTAGTTAATCATGGCAAAATAGGACAGGGTTTCCAGGGATAGAAAGCAATTTTATTCTTTCATTATGCAGGCTCCTTGCTCTTAAGTATGTTGAATAGAAATTCGTATTTTTTGAAGAAAGAAGTGAACAAAAGTGAATCGAAAGGCTTGTACCACTGAGGTGCTTTCGGAGACCCGCGCTGCTCCTGGGGGGACGGAGGCAGTGACCGTGGGGCCGTGCCAGAGGCTCCTTTGCGCTTGGTGACGGCACAGGGTTTGGTCCCGGTTTTGTAGCTGGTGTCACCCTCCCGGGCCACAGCTGGGTTTGGTGTGAGCTTTGTCCCCGCCCTACCTACACACTGGCTATAAACCCCAGGGGTGGCTGCAGCCACCTGGGGGGGTTGCCAGGCTGGGGGAGCCAGTTTGGTCCCATGGGCAGATTCGTCACAGTGAAAGAAGGGCACCAGCCACAAAGGTGTGTGAGCACAAGCGGGAGCTGAGGCTGCCCGTGGGGCAGGGCGGCACGGGCAGGTACACCCCCAGCCTGCACCCCACCAATGGGAAAGATGTGATATTTTCTCATCTCTCATTTTCTCATTTGATATTTTTCCAGAACTTTCCATCAGTGAAAAAAAAAGAAAAGAAAAGAAATGTTCCTGTTTAGCTGTTTCAGTCTAATTTGGGATGAAACCAAAATGCTGAAATATTCCTCTGGCCCGAGGCGGTGTTTAGCCAGCCCTATTAATACAGCTGCATGCATATTAAAAGCCGGGCTGCTTGCAAGCAGGGCGCGCGTTCGGCTATGCCTCGGTGGCACAGGGCCGTGGCTGCCCTCGCTGCCGTGCCAGGCCGTGCAGGCAGGGATGCGGGATGCGGTGCTGCCTGCTCCCCAGGGCTGCCCGGCAGCGGCGTGGCTCCTCGCCTGCGTGTCCCGTGGGGCAGCGGCCAGCGGGGCCGGTGGCTCTGCATCGCCGGGGCGAGACACGGCATCCCCTCTCTGGTCTCCCTCCCAGACACGCTGCGGCCACGTGGCCTCTGGGTGCTAAGCAAACCCCGGGTTGTGGGTGCTTTTGGGTGCTTTGGGTGCTTTAGGTGCTTTCGGCTGGTTTGCTGCCTCTAGATGGCACTGACCCAACGTGCATGGTTCGGGAGCAGGACAGCTTCTGAATTATATCTTTTTCCCTCCCTTGGGTTATTTTTGTTTTGGAATCCTGTAATAATGGATGTTCGGTTTTGGCAGCGAGGTGCTGATTACAGAAATAATCGATGCCATTGAGAGAAAGGTGCCTGTTCATGCCAGGCTCTTCCCCGCTCTCCTCCTGCGGGAGCTGGGGCTTGGTGGGTGCCCGTCCCCTGGGTGTGAGCTGAGTGGAGACACCGGGGCAGGAGGGTGCTGGCCCATGGGCTGGGGGAAATGCTCTCCTGGATGCCCTCTTCCTTCTCCACATCCTTGTTGTGCAGAAGTGAAATCCCCTGCATGGGAAGGTGGCAGCACATTGTGCACCCGGGCAGGGTCCTCGGCTTCGAGAGGCATCCCCTGTTGTGCTCTCAGTTATCCCTAGTAACAGCTTTGCTCTCTAAATCCCATTTTATGCTTATTTCCACATCCCTTGAGTCAGGCAGCAAGAATCTGCCTTAAACCCTGGAGCAACGTGAGATCTGTAGAGCCTGGGGATGCACCGAGGACCAAAGGCATGAGCAGAGGGAAAATTCCCGTTCCTGCTTGGCTTGCTGTGGAGGGTAAAATGCTCCAGCTTGGGTGGGAAGGGGGATGGCAAATGGTGCCTGGTCCCTGCGCATCCCTGTTCCGTCCTCTCCCTGCAGCATCCGTGGCCCCAGCACCATCCTACCCCCTGCCACAGGGACCGGGATGCGCTTTTCCCACCATGGGGCTAGACGCTAGGGAAGACTTTATAAATAGACCCAGACATATGGGGTGCTGCAGGGACTTTACCAGCTGATGGCTATCAGAAAGGAGGGTCGTGGCTGTAAAGACCAGAGCCTGGCAGGGTTGGCCAGGGCCCCTCCACGGAGCGGGAGGGTCTCGGGCCCTCGCTGCCTCCCTCCAGCAGGGGGGATTACTTATCTGATGGCAGATAAAGCCCCCAAGGTCACCCAGGCTGAAAGGCTGCTTACGCTCCCCTCTAGGAAATAATCAGAACATTTTTGATAGCGTTTTGCCTGACCTTGTGGATAATAATGTGCGGAGAGGGAGAACGGGGATGGGGCTACTCAGGGCCAGCGCGTTGCAATGGAGCTCAAAGGGTCTGTCTGGGACCCTGTGGGGGTAAAGAAGGGTTAATGGCCTGTCCCATGATATCATTCGTAGGCATCTGAAGGCCAGTGAGATTGCCTACTATACTTGCCAGGCAGCTTGAAGGAGGGTATTGTATATACATTTGTCTGTATATAAGTATATATTTGTTTGTATCGCTTAATATTCTGCCATAAGCTGCCTAAAGGACAGTGTGGCATTATTTAAGTTTTATTTAAAGGACAAGTCAGGGGAGATTTCTGGGAAATTGGGGCTATTCCCCATGCAGCGAGGGAGGGGGATACTTAATTCCCTCCTTTCCAGCACAAATTAGCAAGTGCGTGTTGCCTGAGCAGGAGGGAATACAATTTGGTTGTGAAACTTGTATAATGCAGGAGGCAGCTCTTCTCCTGGGGACCAACCGTCCTGATTTCTCAGAGATGGATGTGTGACTGTGTCTGGGTCCCTCGCTGGGATGTGCCCCTGAAGCAGTTTCCCCAACACGCCCGGGGAAAAGCAAATTTAAACCTGTGGCCGTGCTCGTGGTTGGTGTTGTGTCGGGAGGACTCCCCAGCGTGAGAAGCAGCAGTGGGTGCTTGAAAATCAGTAGAGGAGGGTTAAAATCTGCACGTGGCTTGCAAGATGTCTGCCCTTTCCTGTTTCCCCAGGATGGGGACTGGTAGGTCCCCATCTCCCCGGCGGGTACCCGCAGCCGGCACTGCCCTTGCAGCAGCCCCGCTGCCTCCTGCCAGCACTGCAGTAGGGACGGGGCAGGGATGGGGACGAGAGGGGAGCCCGGGGCTGGGGTGGCAGGGGGAGAGCATTTATTTAAGTTAAATCATGTCTTGGGAATGGCTTGCCACCAAACCCGTGGTGTCCCAAAGAGCAAGTTATGTGAAAGCCTCCCGGTGTTTAACCCTATCCCATGCACTTTGGGAAGGTCTGGGGGTTTTTTAGCACTTGGAATTGGCCTTATTGCTTCCAGCAAGAAAGAATCACTGAAATGCACATTTTCAAGAAGATTTTGGAAAGGGTCATAATGTTGTTGAAAGAAAGATGGATGTTTGGTTTGGATGTGGGCTCACAAATTGTCTGGGGGATGGGTGTGTCTATTGGGAAATATGAATATGGGTAAAACATTTGCACTATCTTCTATTTGCAGTTATCAAAGCTTCCAGAAATGTTGCTTTCAGGACTTGCAGTATGTATTTAACACTTTCTTCAGCAAATGTGTCTGGCTTTTATTCATATTTGCTAAATAGTTGGTGGGCTTGCTCCGTGTCCTGTTGCAGGAATATGGAGCTCAGGTCCCATCTGTTCTTGTCCTGGTGGGACCCTGTTTGCTCTCCTGACTTCCAGCTCTGAACTTTTTTTCAAGGCTTTTCTCCTCCCTGGAAAAAAACACGTGGACATGAGGTTCTGGACGCCAAAAAAAGAGGGTTTTTTTTTCGTTTTTGTCATCCCAAATGGTGAGTGTCCTCAGGGTGGTCCCACCACTCCGCTTACAAGGTGGCAGCTGCTTAGTTACTTGCAGGACAAGGTGTGAGAAGTGCGCTTAGATATAGGTTGGAAGCAACCAGTGACCCATGGTTTGCTCATTATTCTGCACAACCAAGGGATCAGCAAAACAGCAGAAGCAGCGGATTTGCCAATCTGCACAAATATTGGTCAGGTTTGGGGGCAGGATGGCAGTGGCAAAGCTTTGCATTCCTACACGGCCCTGGGGGAGGAGGGAGTAAGGTCCAGTACCCTGAACTCGCACAGAGAAAGACATATTCCAGCGACAGAGAGATAAAGATGAGGAAAATCAATCCAGAGCATTTATAATGAATAGTAAATAAGCAAACATGGGCTAGCTGTCTACATAGGTATATAGCTTCATCAAGAGATGCCGGTGACATCCTGATAATGGCTTGTATTTAATAACAGGATTTAACGTCCCCGTAAAGGGAGCAGACAGTCATCTGTTGTCAGAACTGCGAGATAGAGTTTTCTTGTATTACACTTCTACAAATTGCTTGTGAAATAAGGTCAGGCGGTGACAGAGCGCGATGCCATCCCTTCCCACTTCCCGGCCGGAGCAGAACTGGCTGCTGTGGATGTGCTGAGAGCAAGCGATGGCTTTGCTTAGCTGCAGCAGGGGGGGGCGAGTCCCTGTCTGGGCCCATTGTGGCAAGTTGCCCTGACCCAAAAGCAGCATGGTGGCTGGTGTGGCTGGGGCAGGGGCTCCGTGGTGGGGTCTGGCTTTGAAGTAAAGGCTTGCTGAGGCTGGGCAGTGCCTCCTCAAGGTCATGGGGATGCTCTCGTGGGGATGCTCTTATGGGGAAGCTCTCAGACCCGTTCCCAGGCTGCACAACCAAAAACCCCCAGCGCAGCCGAAGCTGACGCCGGCTCGGCACTTAGCCTGGCAGTGCAGACCACCCACCGTAATTCCAGACTTTCCCCCCGCTGTTACAGCCCTGCCATGCCCCGGGATGTTATCACTTCCCTGGGAACTCTGCATGCTCTGGATGTGCAGACATCCTCTGGGAGCCTGGCGGCGGATGGGCTGTGTGTGTATGTGAGCAGCAGCTCTCACCCCCTCCCTGAATCCCCGCTCAGCAGCCGGCGGGCTCCCGGGGCAGAGGGAAGGGGAGCTGCGTGCCGGGCGAGCGCGCGCTGCAAGGCCGTTCGCAGGCTGTATCAAAGGGGTCTGTTGATATCATGGTAACCACAGGGGTGAAACTTGATTAGCTGGGGTTGTGATCAATAATTAATGATGGTTATTTATTATTTGTTAAGTGCCGACACTGTGTTCGCTTCCAAATCCCCCCATGGATATATAGCCTTGTTCGACATCCCTGAGTTGCATTTTTATACTGCTCGTAGGTCACAAAAGATTTCACAGAAAGAATATTTTACAAAAGTGTAATCCTTTGTATGGAGAGAACAGAAACATCCCACTGCTGTAAAATTTGCTGTAACCAGGGAGAAAAATTCTTTTCTTTTTCCTAGTGGTTTGATTTCAGCCAGCTCAGGATGGCATAATCTGTGGGTCAGAAGTCAGTACAGGAGTAGTGCGAGTTCATTTCTGCAGCTCCTCTGCTTCACATGAAGCCAGAGCTGTGCTGAGTGCATCAGAGCAAAGAGAAGTGAGATGTAATGCAGGCGGATTTTAAAAGATTTGAATAATTTAGGCGGCTGGGTCATGGGCAGAACGTGCCACTTGTGGAACCTGTGAAGCTGTGTTAATGCCTGAGGGCTGCGATTCATCCCAGGGCAGAAGGTGGGAGAAGGTCCTTGGCTTTCCTTTCGCTTGCGTAGAGGGATGCTGGCACGCACGGTCCCCACTGGCGGTGGGTGTGAGCAGGGGGAGAGGTGGTTTTAGCTCTCAGAGAGGGGTCTCTGCCTTGAGTTCAACTCTGTACGATGGCACCGGATTAAACAAGAAGAGAGGGTGACATGATGGGACAGAGAGACCAGGTGGTGGTGACAGCGGGACAAAAATACTTAAAAGTTCAGGAATTGAAGTGGATGGAACTTCTTCCCTGTGAGGGTGGCAGAGCACTGGCACAGGCTGCCCAGAGAGGAGACATTCCAAACCCGCCTGGACGCTGTCCTGTGCATCCTGCTGTAGGTGACCCTGCTCTGGCAGGGGGGTTGGACTAGATGATCTCCAGAGGTCCCTTCCAACCCTGACGATTCTGTGATTCTGTGAAAGAATTTGGACCCCCATCTGAAAATCAGCTTCCTCTGGGCACCCTGCACTGGCAGGAGCCGCTTATGGTGGGCAGGGGAGGAGCTGTGGTCCATCTGCCCACCTATGTCCTTGGCAAGCAAGGTGCCCTCCACCGTGCTGAGCACCACCACCTCCCTCTTCAAGCACTGGGTGAAAACAAGGCTGTTTTTTTTAAGAGGAAAAAGAAAAACAGCTGGGATTTCAGAAAACACCACAAGTGGTTATTTAGGACTTTATATAGACATTATAGACCCCTTCCTAGAGGCCCCTTTAGGGATCTAGGGGGTCTAGGGCTATAGACCCCCTTTACAGACCCCTTCCCAGAAATCCCTCGGCTGCTGTGGGGGATGGCAACTCGCTGTTAGCAGGAGGGTCAGGGAAGAGCCTGTGGGGACCAGGCACCTGGGGCCAGGGGACCTCGGCGGTGGATCTGCCATCTCTCCTACTTGAACGTACTGGCTCATGCTTTATTATAATGAACTTAGCAGCCTTTTAAAGCTAATTACATTTCTTGCTCTATTGCTCCAAGAGATTAGAAAACCTCTTCTCATTTCCCACCTAGACGTAACTCCAGCTGAACGCCCCCGGCACGGCGAGGCTGGTGCCCCCCTGACACCCGCAGGAGCTCCTTGCACCATCTGCAGGGCAGGGGGTCCCCCGCAGAGCCCGTCGGCGCTCACTGCAGTCTTTATATATGGGTTATCTGGGTCAAAACCTGCTGCCGAGGCTCTTCTCCCCACTGCACCCTCCAGGATCTCTGCCGCCATCCCCTCGTCTGCTCCCTGGCTGCCTCGTAAATCCCTCCTGTCCCTAACGCCCCCATCAATTCTCTCGTGCTTTAGCTCCAATCTTTTCACTGTGGGCTTCACGGTGTTGGCTTAAATCGGGGAGCGCACAAGCACGGACAGAGAGTGATGGATGTCACCACTCAGCTTCAGAACAAATGTGCATTGGGTCTTAGTGTTATTTGTTACTGTCTGATAGCAACAAATCAAATTTTTAAGCAAACTCCAGATACTATATGGCCCTATTGTTATCTCGCTGGTCCCGGTGACTTGGACAAATCACTTAAGCTTTGTGCTTGTGGTTTTTTTGTTGGGTTTTGTTTTGTCCAGAAACCCTTGTTTCAGTCCTGTCCCAGCTTTGTGTCACACGAAGCAGCGGGGTTAATGTCCTCTTGCTATAGAGAGAGAATTTGGGATGTACAGAGCTTTATTTCATATGGAAACACTCTCTAGTTAATCCCTGTTTTGATGCAACAAGAAAGGGAACGAAGGGTTAATAAACCCTCCCCAGAGAGATTAGTCTGGAATTTTTAAGGCTTCTTTAATCCTGAAACATTTATTAAAGGCTCTTTTTTTTTGTTTTATAGGTGTAATGCTCCATTCAAAGAAATCCCTCCTGGAGAATTCTTTCAGTTTGGTCTCCAGCACAGAAATAAACTGGCTTATCTGAGATCTTTTAATATCATATTCAGGGCTTTTAATAAATGTGAGTTTCATCAGTGCCTTTTTTTTTATTTATTTTTTTTTAACTGGCGAGATAATTTAATATTAACACATCACACCTTATCACCCAATAACACTTAGTCCCTGTAATCTTATGACAGGCTAATTTCTGTAGCAACATCCCCTGTGTCAAATCTGCTCCATTCCATTACTACCCCGGCTGCTTGTGGAGCCTGGGTTGGTAATGAATATTCTGGCTTCTAAGCTTTTATCTAAGGATTATGAAATGAATTTGGAGTTTAGCTTGAGGGAGTTACAGCTTCATTTTGCCTGGTGGAGTTCGTTCATATCGTTGGGGTTTTTTGTGCTAAAAATGTCAGATAGAGAACCAAAAATATATACGTGCAAAATCTCCCGGATGGGGTGAGGTATTAAGTGCAGGATCTGAGAAAAAGGGTTAATTGAAAAGAGAAATGGGGAGATGGGGAGAAGCCACTGGCTGGCTCCTGGGGAAGGGGGGGAGGCAGTGCGGTGCTCTCGCAGCATCACCCTCTTTCCCATGGGTAGATATTAGGTGGTGGTTTGAGTTGAGGGAAGGAGAGGGTTGGTCCTCGCTCTTTTGGGTGGGTCATCTGCCACGGCAGAGGTGGTGGGGCCCCCCTGAGCCCCATCCCGTCCCCGCTGCACGGCGGGTCGGTGCCTCTCCCTTCCTGCCTTTCTCGGCTGCGCCGCTAACAACTTTCGCTTAATTTAATATGTGCAGCTCAGAAGGCTGAAGATGAGGTGAGCTCATTTGGCATAATTATCGGATGTGTCAGGAATGTGAAAACCGAGGCAGTGTAACTGTCCTGGAGCCATCACACCTCCGACAGCCTGTCGGCTGTTGATGCTGCAAGGATGGGAAATGCACCTGCTTCCTCAAGCAGAAAATAGACTGTTAAAAAAAAATGGTGAAGGCTAAACTGCTATCGTGTTTTTTTTTTATGTATAGCATATGCTCCCCATCCCTGCTCCGCTGCCCCATCCGTCCGTCGCCTCCCCGAGCCCCTTGGAGCGGTGTTGGGGCAGGCGATGCCACCCAGGGCAGGTCACGGAGATGGAAGGCTGCGAAATGGGGACCAGCTGGGAAGGGAACGTGTCCCACGTGTCCGGTTGAACGCAGCTCTGATCACACGCTCGCAGCGCAGGTGTGGGATGCTCTCGCTGACATGCAAAACTCTTCCTGGGGTGGGAGAGGGGATAAAGCAACGTGACGCACATGGGCTGCGTGCTGAGGTCAGGGACTGGGGCATCCCTGGCTGTCCCCGTCCCCTCCTGCCTGTCACAGGCAGCTGAGAGCCGGTTGTTCGGGGAAACTGCAACTATCCCGTGGCTATAGTACAAAGCCACAGAGGACGAAAACGTGGCTTGTTGTGAGCAGAGGTGGGTGCTTGTTTCATTTTTGTCTGATTTCTGCCTGGATCGCTCCGTTACTCCTCAGTTTATCTTTTGAAAATCCCTTCCTCTCAGTAAATCTCCCATCCCCTCTTCCCTGGAGCGGTTAGACAAGTCCCTGGCCCAAGCCCTGGCAGGGGGGGACAGCCTTGGTGGGCTGAGTGGTACCCTTTCAAAGCTTTGGAGCAGATTTTCCAAGGTCTGCCAGAGATGCCACCAGTAAGGAAATAAATAGATGGCACTGGGATGCCCGTATCAGAGAGGAGTGGGTTTCGGCAGGGGTGCTGAGCTCTGGTTCACGCTGGGGAAGCAGGAGGGTGTCACCTGGAGCGGTCCTGTCCATCCACACTGCGGAGTGCCAAAATTCACCCGCTGCCCGCCTCTCCCTTCCTCAGTGAACGCCGAATAATACATTTGACAAAAAATAATTACCTTGCCATAAATTGGGTATTAGCATATGAATTAGAGTTTAACATATGAAAGGGCTTTTGATGCCGCATAAAATTAATATAGAAAATGACCGTAACAGAATAACAAATTACACTTTAAAAGTCAGCTCCGCCGAGCCCGGCTGGCATCCCGGTGGCGGCACAAGGATGCCTGAGGTCAGGGAGGGGGGTGGGGGGATGCTGGGAGCGGGGGGTATCTCCTCTGACCCCGGGAGCAGGCTGGCCACAGTATTGGGTGCCGCACCATGCCGGCCCAAAGCCTCGGGGCTGTCTCTGCCCTGTTACGCTGGGGCTGAGGCAATTCATGCAGGTAATCCCCCCATTTGTATTCTGGCACTTGCTTTTCATTTATTTGGGTGAGTGGTGGTTTATTTTTGGTCCATGGCTTTTGTGTATGGTGACCATTTTGTTACTGACGATTAACCTGGAGCTTTTTTTTCCACTTGAGTTTTAAATATCCTGGCCAGGCTAGCTTTCAGCTGCATCGTTAATATATCCAGGACAGAGAGGATTTAAGACAGCTGTTGAGGCGTGTTGTGATATTGTTAAAAACAATCTGTGGATATAAATTATTATTTGCAGGCAAAAAGTTTTCTAGGACAGAGTTAAGCTGGTAAAGACAGGCTATTTATTTTCCGAGGGGGGGGGGGGGGGGGAGAAATCCAAGCTCTTATTAAAATATGAAAGGTATGAACCCGATTAAACGTGGTTTGGATAACAGCAGCTCAATGAGCTGCCATTCAGGGTGCTTGAGCTGCCTCGTGGGCTCTGTGCGCGCTCTTAGACTGACCCAACTGCAAAAACCAGGGTATTGGCTTAAGTTGCCTTCCCTGAAGTTTAAAGGCAACATGCTTTACCTTGTATTTGGAGCAAGAGCACTCGGCTGATGAATAGCAGCCCACTGAAATGCCGTAACCTGTTTGCATGTCGTCAGGCATCCACCCAGCGCAGAAGGTCTTGGAAAATATGAGTTGGAAAGCTTGAAGATTTTTTTTCCAGTCAAATAACTGGAAATAACCTGACAGGTACAGAGCCCACCGCCGCAGTGAGCAGCGCGGGGTGGTGGTACGCAGCAGCATCTGTCAGCCGCTGTCGTATTCCCTACGGGCAGTTCTTCTTTGCCACAAGAACAGCGTCTACATGGTGCGGGGGACCATGGCTTGTGTGGTTTGTGTTGGAGAGCAGGGGGATCTCTAACCAGCCGCCACAACATGGATGTAGAAAAGTGAGATATGGTTATTTTCCTGCCCCTCCGGCAGAGGAAGAGGGCTGGTTTGTGCCCTGTGCACGGAGGGGGTGGCCATGAGGCTGGACGTTGTTCTGGTGCTTTCATCCCAACTTTTGAACTGGCGGTGCAGCTCCTGTGATTGCAGGCGCGCAGCACCAGCCTGGGCTGTGTGTCCCTCCTTAAATATTGCAGGTCGCCTGCGGGTAGTGCGGGCAAAAAGACTAAGCGCGCTGGAGAGGCAAAGCGGGGGAGCGCTGCAGGGGTCTTGGAGGACAGGAGTAGGGTTCGAAACGATGGCAGGGGAGTTAGCTGCATCTAGGGACCCACAGCTAGAGGATTTGTCTCCCTTACCACTGCTCTTCCCCAGAGCCAGACGGTATGTGAGCAGCTGCCATGTTCCCAGTCTCACGGAGTGACAAATCGTTCGGGACAGCATCGTGCAGGCAGGGGTGCGTGGCAGAGGGGGGAGTGGAGAGTCCCCCAAACCCAACCCTTTGCCTGCAGAACTTTGCTTCCTTGCCATAATCCTGCAACATGGGATCGAGCTCTCCACGGCTTTCGTTTCTGATCCCAATTCCTCGAGAGGTCCCCCCCCGACATTTACTATTTTGGGGGAAATCCCTACATTTTTTAGTCCCTGCAAGCTTCTCTGCCATGTTTTCCGCTCCCTCACAGAGTATTCCGGATGGTCCTGCCCTGTTAGTGGTCCTGCCCCGTTCACGGTCCTGCCCTTGGAGTCTCTTTCCAGCACTGGGCGCGCTGTCTTTGCAATGTGCAAAGCCCTTTGTGCTGGCCTGGGTCTGGTCCAGATCGCATGAAGTCCACAGCTTCGTGGCTGTCCCTTTTCTTTCACTTTGGTTTTTTTTTCCCCCCTTTTTGTCTGTTAGCAGAAAACCCTTAGGTTGTACATACGCCTAAGATAGTAACATAATTATACCTTCCCAGCTGCTGTCTGTAAATGCTCTTGCCATGAGTGCCAATTAAAATAAATGCAGATTATTGGGAATTTAAAGGACAAACAAATCGCTTTTTGTCTAAATATCAGCTTGGGTGCTGGGGCCATTAAGGCGTTTGGCATTATTCCCTGCATTTGTGACCAGTGTCGGTTCCTTTCAGTAGGGAAAGGATCTCAGGCTCCTTACCGGAGCAGGCAGGCAACCGTGGCCCCGGGGTTTTTGCTGGGGTGGCTTCTGTAGCCAAGGGGGATTGAGGGAGCATCTGCTGCCCTGACTGGCGAGCTTTTGCCGGACGGAGGAGCAGAGAGGGCTGCCTGCTCCAATGGCTCAGCAAGCAAACACTAATGTGAAGAGCTTGCTCGAAATTCACGGCCAGGCAGAGCAAGTCAAATAGAGACAACCGCGCTCTGCCCTGGGGGTTAACTACCTGCTGCTGAAATACTAATTGCAGTGAGTTTTGTCCATCAATTATAGCAAAGCGGGTTTGCTTCCTGCAAGGATGCGGGGGGAGGGCGAGGGAGGGCGACTTACCGATGCTCTCAAATGAGCTTTGTGCTAATCAGCTGAGAGATGGGAGGGTTCAGGAGATGGGTAATGAGTGGGACATGAGCATTCCTCACCAGCCCCTAACTAGCATGTCCTTGGTCATCCAAAGCACCCCTCTGCCTTGGGTGTTCGTGCTGTGGTTCATACTGGCGGGTCCCTAGTTGGCCCCTGGCTGCCTGCTGGTGGGAAGGGCTGAGGGGTCAATGGCCACCACAGGCTGTTTCTGGGGTTTTCTGTAACCTCCTTGGCCAGGTTGCCTGTGGTCACCATGGAGATCACCATCACTTGGGTCCCTCGGTGCCTTTTGAGGGTCTGGATTTCCAGCGAGACTCCGTGCCCTACTGGAGTTGTGGTGGGATCATCCAACAGGCTGGGTTAAAACTTCCCTTTCTCTCCTTCAGGCAACTATTTTAATTGCAGCACTATGATACTTCTAATAAAAAGAGGCATTTCACACTCTTGCCAGCTTTGGGAATCTATTGTTCAGGCTGTTTACCTCCCTTTTTGTTCTGAGGAATGATTGTCTCCTTGGACAAGGTTGTCCTCTAAATTATACTAAATTGGTGGTAATTTATGTAATATTTCTCACTTCATACAGCAGCGATTTGCTGTTTACAGATCCTCCTGCCAGAGACTGCTTTTTGGGATGCTCAGCTCTGCAGCTGAGCAGTTCTGGAAGGACCAGAGCACCCCAGAGCCATGGCTCTGCACCCCGAGGTGGCTGTGCTCCCAGGACCTGACCTCTGCTGTCATCTTGTTGCTCCCCAGTGCATTCGGCTCCCTGGCAGGTCTGGGGGAGATTCTACTTCTGGCATCTCCCGCTTATTTGCAAGGAAGAAAGAGCAGGTATCTGTTACAAGTTACCTTCTTTTTGCTACATGCCTGCCCTATTTTCCTGAACTCAGAAGTTACCCATAGTGGAGTTACCAAAGCACTGCATGATGCACCGCATCTCTGAGATACCTCTTGGTACCACTTTAAATACTGCAGCAACGATTTTTTTCAGACTTTTTATCCAACCTCCTGGTTGCCTTTTTTTTCATGGATGTGTTGGGTGAAAGATAAAAAATAAAGATATTTAAAGTTTTGTCCAAAGAAGAGCAATGAAGCTGGTGAAGGGTCTGGAGCACGAGTCTTATGAGCAGCAGCTGAGGGAACTGGGGGTGTTCAGCCCGGAGGAAAGGAGGCTGAGGGGAGACCTTATCGCTCTCTACAGCTCCCTGAAAGGAGGGTGTAGAGAGGGGGAGGTCGGTCTCTTCTCCCAAGTAGCAAGTGATAGGATGAGAGGAAACAGCCTCAAGTTACACCAGGGTAGGTTTAGATTGGATATTAGGAAAAATTTCTTCACCTAAAGGGTTGTTAAGCAATGGAACAGGCTGCCCAGGGAGGCGGTTGAATTGCCATCCCTGGAGGTATTTAAAAGATGGGTAGACATGGTGCTGAGGGAAGTAGTTTAGTGGTGGACTTGGCAGTGTTAGGTTTACAGTTGGACTCAATGATCTTAAAGGTCCTTTCCAACCTAAATGATTCTATCCTATGATTCTATAAAGCACCACCTGGAAGTCTGTAGCCCAGTCTCCTGCTCGAAGGACTGTCATCATCACTAGATCTGGTCAGATGTGGCTCTCTGTGGCCACATCTTGGAAACCTCCAAGGCTGCAGACTTCACCACCTCTGGTGACCTGTCCCAAAGCTACACCAGTCTCCCAGGGGACATTTTTCCCTAGTATCTAGCCCGATATTGTATTTTATGTATCGATATTTATAGTCTGCCACTACAGTGAAGAATCATCTTCGAAACTGCCCTTTGGATAGCTGTAGGCAGCTGTCAAGAGCAAGAACTCCCATGCATGGTGCATCCATGCGGGAAGAAGAGCCCAGGAATTGGGCAACACCTCCCCCCCACACACACCCTCGGACAAGAGTGCAGCCAGCGCTGTGCTGGGGGACAGGGATGAGGTCTCTCTCCCTTACCACCCCAGCTGGTTTCTCTCGCTCAGAAATGGGAGGCGGAGCCTTCAGCACCGACACGTGCCTTTTCCCTGCTCACCTTTTTTCTTTTTTCAGCCCTCTGTTGAAGTTTCTAGTTATTATTGTAAATTTATCCCAGTTGTACATCTTCCCTCTGAAAACAAAAGAAACCATTCTTTCTTTTTTTTTTAACCTTTTCAGGCTCTTTTGGGGCATAAGTTTTAATTCCATCTTCTTGTTAAAAGATAAGTAAAATTTTGAACATCCTTGCTGAGTCTGTTCAGTGTGGGGGTGACTGTCTTTTTGATATTATAATGCAAGCATCTTTTTTAGTTTGAGTTTTTCTTTTTCTTGCCACTAAATACTGAAGCCGGTCTGGATATTCTGGTATGGAAGAATTCAGAAGATAGTTTTTCTGGATTAGCCATAGGGGCATATGTCTAAGCAAAAATTTTCCCATTTGGTGACAACCAAATTTTTCCATAGGTAAGTATGCTCCAGTCCTGCTCGCTCTTATAGTTCTGATCTTAAACGTGGGATTCAAAGAGCATCACACTCATCTGCTACAAACCTTCGCAGTGTGAGGAAGGAGCGTTGGCTGTGTAGCCGACAACCTCCCTAGCAGAGGCCAGTAGCATTTTGGCATGTGTTTTTACAGAAACACCTACATAAAGCCCCCCACGGTCTTAAGTTAGGCTTAGAGCAGAGGGAAAAGGACATATGCTGCCTTTTTTCAGTTTTGTTGTTTGTCCAAATGTTGCCTGTGGAGGATATAGGATGTTTTCTCTCCTTTGCTGCTTTGCCATTAAGGGTTTTGTCTTCAGACTTACTCATCTAAACGAACAGGGTATGAGTTTTTGACCAAATGCAGGCATTTGATTAAACCAATGTTTTTTTTTTAAAAAAAAAGTGTGTATATATAAATATATATAGAAAAATTTCCTTATTCTTTGCAAAAATTCTCAATACTCTGCAATTACATATTTTGTGAATGCATTGTGGCACCTTGTGTTGAAGGGACACAGATAAGCATATGGACTGTCTGACTTTGTCCATGCGAGAGTTTCCCAGAAACCTCTTCATCCAACAGCAGAGGGGTTGTTTTCTCTTCCTTGGCAGAGGGTTGGTTTGTGTTCTGTGCTCCTCCCTGGGCTGGGCAGGGACTCGTGGATGAGTGGTGGAGTCGTGCTGGCTGTGTCAGGCATGCAGGTGTGGTTGGGTGGTAAAGAGGTAGAATTGGCTGGAGTTTTAGGGTAATTCCAAAACTTTGGGTTTTCCTATCACTGTCTCTTGCTTTCTTTTTAAGTTATAGGTCATCTGCAAGACCTAAGGTGAGACAAGCACCAATGCACAAGGTCCTGGAGCTACTGGTAACAACACAACCTTTTCCTAAATACACCTTTGCCCTGTCCCATGCCATCAAACCTAAACACCTTCCCTCCTCTCCAGTCCGCCAGCTAGTTATTGCCTTTCTTTTAAGCACATGGAAATGGTGCAGAGAAGGAGCTTTGCCATGCGCCTTTGGATGATGAGGGGGCAGGCATGGGGGCTCCATGTGTTGCAGGCACCAGCTCGTCTTCGATGAGGAGATGCTGGTGAAGTGGGGAGACTCCAGTCTTGTAGATGCACCCACTCGCCCGAAGGCAGTCTCCAGCTTAGACTCCAGGATGAAGCTGCTCTGCTATTTTTTTCCCCTTTTATTTCTTTTTTTCGTGTCATTGGAGGCATTTCTGCATTTGGGGAGTGTCACGGGCCTTACAGCTGTGTCACTTCAAAGCCTGTCGCCCTTAATGGCATTTCTCACCAGCCTGTTCCCGCCCGCCTCTCCCATTGCGGTGCGGTCCCCCTCCCTCCCGCGCCCACTGCCTTAATTCTTTATGGACAAAAGCTGACTTTAGCACAAGTCTCCTTTGATCAAAGGGAGCCTTATCCGGTCCCAGAGACAAGCGCATCCTGGGGAGATGGCAGAAATTAGGTCAGCTCTGCGGTGCTCTGTGTGGGGCAGACAGGGCTGCCTCCCCCCTTCCCTGCCAGCGCGGGGGCTGCCGGCCGCCTGCCTTTGGGGACCACCTGGGGCAAGGCTTTGCTTGGAGGCACCCGGGGTCCCTCCTGCCTGGGTGAGCAGCCTGTCCTCCACCCGTCAGCATCCTCTTGCTGCCTCCTGCATCCTCCAGCACTGCAGCCCGGCCAGCAGCTCTTTCCCTTTAATCTCAGGGTGCCCTGAGATGTCTTGGGGCAAACGTCTTCGGTCAGGGTGATGCTGGCCCCCACAATGCTGTCAGGATGGGGTTCATCAGGCTGGCAGCAATGACCGCGCTGGGCTGGAGGATGCTAGTTAAAAACTGAATTAATCCCCTTGCCACTCATGTCAGCAGAGCCCAAGCCCCTTCACCAGCTATGCCACTATAACACAGTCACCTACATGACGGGACCAGATCTTGCTGGGAATGGGATGCAAAATGAACTGCTAGTGGGACAGGACTCATCTTGCATCTTTAAGGTAACTTTGCTTTTTTGGGTGCCCAGTAGCCTGGGTGCCTGGCGAGCCTGCGGGGAGCAGGGCGGGGAAAGGAGGGACCCGCAGCTCAGCTCCGCTCCCTGGACAGGATCACGCTGCAGCCTCGAAGCAGCATTCAGCTCAGCCCCCTGACCTTTTGCACAGCTCATTAACAACAAATGCTGAAGAGAAGGAGGGCAGAGCTATTATAGAGCAATTTATATGTAAATGCCTAAAGTAGCAAATAAAAGCAAGCCTACTGGCATTCGTTAGAAAAAAAACATTATTGAATTTTCTTGTATGTGTCTGTGTTTGGGTTGTTTGTTTTTTTTTGTTTTTCATCTTGGCAAGACAAAGCATACTGTCAAACCACCTGTTTGGCTTCTTGATTCTCCAGCTGCATCCTTGCTACACCCAGGCACAGGTTAGGCCAGGTTTTCCCCTGCCTGGGTAAGGTGGGGAGCTAGACAGGGTCACTCCGGCCACTGAGGTCCCCAGTAATCCCTGGAGAGGGACATCCCACCTCCGCTGCCCACCCAGGACACCAAGGCAAATTTCCAGTGAGAGGCTTTGCTGTGCCCACACTGATGCAGGAGCCCAGGGTGTTCCCCACAGCACCGACCTCGCTTCCGCTCAGGTAGATGGTCCAAACACTTCAGCCTGGAGGGAATTCCAACCAAAGTGAGTTTACCTTTAGCTAAAACCTGGATTTTCTCTGCTGTGAGGTTTTAGCTCTCAGCTGGGGGCTGATTCTGCCAGCAGCAATAGAAACAAGGTAAAACACATGTATAAATTCTTAATCAAACTGTTATCTATAGTGGCCCCAAGTAGTACAGCTGGTGGCACTGCTGCTGGAGAGAGGGTTTTGATGTCTTTGCATATTTGAAGGACAGGCTGATTTTCCCTTCCTAGCACTGTATTTTCTCTTGTCAAGCTGAGACCGCACACAGGTGAGTTTGGGGGTCCCAGGGTCCAGCTGAAGGCCCGGGGAGTGCCTTGCTTGTGTTGCAAGCCTGGATGTGGTTTGATTTGAGGAAGAAGAGCTCAGCAAAGATTATTTCTGTATTTGAATGCAAAGTGGAAGAGCTGCCTACAGTGAAAGTTACACCCCTAAGCAGGTCTTTTTGCACCAGCGATCACGTCAAAATCCCAGATCCTTCTCCCACCCCAGCATCCCTCCACCCTGGCTCCTTTGCAAAGCTGCCCAAGTCTGTGAAAACCTTCCATGTGTTGCCTCCACACTCATCGGCAGCAACCATAGCTGTCTCCAAGGGTGTATGACCCAGCAGTGGAGGCACAGAGAGGCTTTTTTGGCCTCCCGCTTGCTGATCTGGAGAAGATGGTTTGTGCAGCCGTGCTCGTGCACCTCCTGGGCCACCCGTAGTGTGGTACCTGGGTTCGGCCAGCTTCCAGCTGGCTGCTCATGTGTTTATGGGGTAACAGCAACACTACCCCATGCTCAGCATTCTGGGTAACCTTATGCAAATGAATGTAAATACAACAAGACCTACCCCATTGACATACTGATGGGATTGGTTGCTTTGGCAGGTGTTAGCTCAAACACATTTCTATTGTGCTTCTGGGCACACAGTGTCTGGAGTCTTTCAGCAGCTGTGCAAAGGAAAGCTATGAAAAATGGAAAGTAATCAATGTTACAACATCACTATCAAATATGTAGGAACCCACGTCCTGGAAGAGATGTGTTTGTTATCTTTCAAACCGTTATCGTTGTATCACACACAAGAGCTCGCTCTGGGATGCTTGTGCCCAAGACCATGCATCATACACCCAAAGCAAGGTGTGATGAGCAAATGTGTCCTTGACCTTACCCCTTCCTCTCCTCCAAACAGCCAATATACAGGGGTTTTTTGGTAGCTTGTATCAGAGTCAGAACTGATCCTCAGCCTCACAACGAAGCAAAGAAACGTTAGCCCTTCCTTCTCTGTGTTAGCGAGGAGCTGAACTGCTGGCAGCTCCTGCAGAGGATGGGTTTGCAATGAACACATCTTGCCACACTGAGATTTGGTCTCCTGCAGCCGCACGGCCAGGCTCAGCAAAGCTTTTGGCTGTGTCTGCCGGCACAGTGGCAGCACGGTGGCATCCGGCATCGCAGTTGCAGCAAACCATCACCGCGGCCCCGTTTTTGAGCCCGTGCTCTGGCCTGGAGGCAGCTGAGTGCGCTGAGAGCTACAGCAAAGCAGAACCACTGTCAGGAGCTTCAATTTGCTTACAGGGGACTCCATCTGCTGGGAAAAACAGTGAGGGGTAAGTTAAAAAAAGATTAAAAATTGCTGTCTGGGTGTGCAGAGTCAAGAGGTCTCACTAGAGCAGGAACTGGGGGCTGCTACGGCCCCAGCGTGAGCAGGAGTCAGAGCAGCGCACAGACCCGGCACATTAATGAGCAATTTAATGAGGAGCCACATCAACCAGCAGCTGTTGGCTGCCTGAAGGGAGAGCAAACCTCACCCTGGTGCTCGTATAATGTGTTTTGCTGTTTCCCTGTGCTTTGGTACCTCCACCTGGGAGCAGAGGAACGACTGTCACCTCTAGATGCTTGGCCGACTCTTTGTTTATCCAAAATGACTAGCTGGGTGGGCTGGGGCCTTAATCAGTGTGTTCATGATTGGACTAATGGAGAAAGAGACCCAGCTGCCAGATTTCCCAGTGACTCGGGCAGCCTATTCCTTGTGCGCCTGTGTTAACCCTCAGAAATTAACTGAAAGAAATCACAAGAGCTCAAAGAATCCACCTCAGAGAGGGTGTTCAGGGTAAAAGACTAAAATAATGTTACTTAATCATGTCATACAGGAAGTCGATAAAGAATAACAACGCAGCTTTGACATGGTGAATTCATATCTGAATGCCAGACTCCACTTTTATTGTGTCCACAATATATCTCTATTGATGCAAGATAAATACGATAATAACATTTCATCTTAATCTCAGGGAGATAAAAATAATGCCTGTTGCCAAGATGGTGCTCCTGCTGTTTTTCCTGGCCGTTAGTCTACGGGAGGTGTTGCCTCATCCCTGCTGGGCACACGCTTTCTGGTCCTATAACTTCCACTGAGCTCAATGAAAGCTAAGTTCACCCCAGCTGCACGGAGATTTGCGTAAGTTGGGTGACGGTTCGCCTCTTACTCTCTGCTCCTGCTCCTGTCGGCTCCGGAGGCGTGCGGTGACTTCCTGCGGCATTGTCCCCTCTGTTGTCGCTCCAGTGCAGGAGGGCTGAGCCCTGGCAGGACCCCAGGGGCCACCCAGGTCCCTGAGGGAAGAGGCGAGAAGTCCCCCCAGGATGTACTTTTCCCAGCTCATTTCCAGCCCGTGGCGGAAGATCTGAAGCAGGTCTTGTCTCCCACATAGTACCTCCTGGGGCACAACAATTAATCAGTCCCCAGCTGCTATCTACCTGGGAATTAGCTAATTTCCTGAGGATTAGCCTAATTGCCTAATTATTTGTTATATCGCCTCTTCTCCCGCTCCCCATTCATTGTTTGATTGTGTTATTTGTAAAATATCTTTAGTCTCTTTTCTTTGAAGTCATTCAAGAGACTTATTTTGGTTTGGGTTTTTTTTTTTGCATGCATTTCTTTTCTGGACAGTCCTGGCTGACACAAACCTCTCCTCGGCCCCCGGAGAGCGAGGACCGGGAGGTCTGGCCCTTACAGTGCGTCATCTCCCCCCTGCCTACATGAAAGGCCTCTAATCCAGTTTTGTTCTTGCGCTCGCCTTGCCTGACTGGCTTCTGAGACAGTATTACACTGCAAAAGGGATGTGTCTCTAGAGAAGGTGCCCTACGAGAACTCCTTGACAGGAGTTTTAGGGTTAGGGCGTAAATGTGATTTTCTTCTTCACCGGGTGTTGAGTTTGTCCTTGCCTCTAAAGGATCCACCTGCATCTGCAGAATCTGCTCCTGCCTCCGAGAAGCTGTTGTGTGTTGACACCTTGGTCTTTGCTCACAGGGCAAAAACGATTACCTCCACCCCCCTCCCCCCACCAAAAAAAAGGCAAACAAACAAAGGAAATCACCCGCAGGGCAGCCTTTTGTGACTGTGACTGGGTATGTTTGGAAGTGCAGGGATGGATTCTCTCCCCCTATTCCAGTTGCCTTTGCAAAGGGACTTAGAGGCTCTTTTTAAAGAAGCAGCCAAATTGCTGAGTGTCTGCAGGACCCTCATGCCCTGGGCTTACCAGCTGGTGTAAGCTCCAGCCAGTTAGCTCCAGCTAGCTCTTCCCAGCCGTGTAAGCTCCAGCTGCCTTTCACATCCTCCACCTGCAGTGACGCGCAGGGAGCGGGTCTACATTTTGGGTAGGGGCTGAAATACCCCTGGTTGTGTCCAGAGTTAAAAGCGGGTTAAAATACTCCTTCCTTGGTGAAAAAGGAGTGCTAGCTCTTTCCTCTCCACTTTGGAACTCAAGCTAGGAGCCAACGTCAAGGGGACAGTCCGGCAAAGCCGCCACCGT
Organism: Ibidorhyncha struthersii; assembly: GCA_013398815.1. NCBI lineage: Eukaryota > Metazoa > Chordata > Aves > Charadriiformes > Charadriidae > Ibidorhyncha > Ibidorhyncha struthersii. The sequence goes on along the minus strand of VZSZ01000021.1, from coordinate 804,398 downwards.
CACTCAGGCAGAGAGTGGCTGAATCACTGCAGATAATAATCCTCTATTGATTTTGCCTTGTTTTTGCAATCATTTGAGAATTTTCACTAAGCAGAACAAGAAAATCTTCTGATCCCCCCGAGGGTTCTCTTGTTCCTCTCGTTCTCTCAAGGAAATCACAACAACAAATAAACAAAAAGCAAAGCAGAAAAATTAAACCCATGAGTAAAGCATAAATAATGGGGTAGAGCTGGCTGAGAGCGCTTTGATGTTCAAATGCATGTTATTTGTTTTGGTTCTTTTCCTTATTATTTTCCTGTTCTCACTTTCCTGACTTTTCAGAGGCAGATTTCAGTACCAAGCACGGCTCCTCACCAGCCCGTGAGCATCTCCAGCCCTGCATGGAGGACCGTGAGCCGGGCTGGGCATGGGTGTTTTTTTTTTTTTTTCTTGGCTGGGCACTTGTGGCAGAGGCTTTTGGGGATCTGCTTTGGGGATCATTCCTCCGGGACAAGTCTGTCTGATAAGGTCTTAGCTATGTTTTGATGAGTTCCCAAAATATGTGTGTTTGTGCACTGTCTCACTGTGTATGCCTATGCTGGACTTGGGTGCCAGGATTGCTGGAGGCTGGAGTTTGTGTCCCTGTAGACATTGCCTCTGGGGCTTCTTGTGGATTGCAGGTGACTCCGAAGAGTTTCCCATGGCACAGAGAAGAGGGGGTGTGTGTGTGTGTGTGCATGGAGGCGGGGGTCTGCACATCCCGTCCGAGAGCAGCGTTTGCAACACAAGCCAATTCCAAGTGCTAGCAATGCTGCTCTGCTGCTCAGAGGTGCTTGTTGGCTCACGCAACTGAAAAGATTATGACATTCAAAAGAAATAATTTATAAACAGCAGATGTTTCATAAACTATGATAAAAAAAAAATCAGCAGCCAGAACACCAGCCCACCCAGTACGTGCATGTGCCTTGAATCCGAAAAAGGTATCTAGACAGAGCAGCTGCTGAGAACGCCAAGGGAGGTCGGCTCTGGAGCAGCACTGAGATACACACGATGCCGAATGCCTAATAAGAAATTTCAAAGTGATACAAAGAGGGCATCTGAGGGAAATTAAACTCATGAATTTTCTATAAGAAATAGGGGGAAGAATGATATGAAGTGGGGAGATGTAAAGTAGGGAATGGGGAAGGGAGAGGGAAAAACAATAACGAAGCTGCAGCAGAGCTGAGCCACAACATGAAACACCGACAGTGAGCTCTGAGCAAAGCTGGAGCAAGAATGTGACCCTGTCCCTGCCTTCCCGAGACTGGCAGGGGCAAAGCGGGACTGGTGCTGGGGGAATGGGGCCTGATGGGCGGACAGGGCAGCAGAAGCTGTCACTGGCCTGTACCCGTTCCCAGACTGCCTTTTGGAGACAACTGTAAAAAATTCATTTCAACATCAGAGTGTGTTTTAAGTTGAGTTTTCAGTTTGATTGGTTGCATTTCTTCTGCGTCTGCTAAATAATGACACAAACATTTTCAGAAAATGCCCTTCTAGTGCTCTCTAACCGCTTGGTTTGGGACTGTAATCAGCCCTCCTCCTCTTGGTCCCTGCAGCCCCAGCCCAGGTGGTGGCAGCAGCCAGGAGGAGAAGGTGGACGTGTCCCTCCTCCTTGTGCTCCAGCAGGGCTGGGCAACTGGCACAGAGCAGGGGTCCTGGGGGAAGCCTCCATCCAGCTGTGGCTCCTGGGGACAAATCTGCCAAGTACCCCATGGACCGACTCCAGCTCATTGCATCTGTCCCCACTCCCACTGCTCCACCAGTTCCCACCACTCTGTATCTCTATACCGTCAGGAGCAGCTCCTTCCTTACAGCCTTTCCTCCATGAACCCGCAATTCTTCTGTACTTCTCCAATTTTAGTCCCTTTCATGTACAATCAGAAGACATGCCCTGCAGCCCCAGCCTTGGTGGCCATCAGCCTCCCTGGTATCATTACATAGGGCTCCCCGAGGCATTACAGGGATGTAACTCATCTGAAGCACCTGGTCAGTTCTTTCCCAGCTAGCTATTAATCATTGTGTTTGGTCCAGAAAACCTTTGGCAGAGATCCACACCTGACCAGCTTTTAGCAGCTCCCAAAATAGCCTCCAGGGGTAGCCGGTGATGGAGTTTCCCTCCACTCACATCCATAAGTGCCTGCTAGTCTGTTCGCCACCTGGGTAAAGATCTGGATGAAACGGATGAATGTCTGGTATTGCCACCTGAAAACTACAGAGCAATGCACATGAAATAAGGAGTATAGAAAAGTGGAGTGGAGGAGGTCTCAGGAAGGATCCGGCCAGCGTCTCCTCAGGTAGGCCGGATCAGGTAGCCCTGGCTGGCGGGAATCTCTGCCCACCGTGCAAGAGAGCTGACAAATTTTATAAGCGCCAGCCCAGAACCCTTAGCTGGGATCTCCATCTCTCACTGGCTAAAGGTGGAGCTTTCATGGCTCCCATTTTGTGATTGCCATGTTCACACCCTCCACGTTGCATTGACTGTGTTCACAGCACAGTGACCGGCTATGTGGCACATGAAATCCAGAAAACACAGCCCACTGCTGCCGTAAGTTATTTTATTTGTTAAAGACTTCTGATAGCTGTTCCTCCTTCTAGCTTGTGTTTCTTTTCACTTGCTCTTCCAGTTTGTCCCTGTCTGGGACCCAGTAGGGTTTTCAGACTTAGGGAACTTTTCCCCTGCTAGATGTGTAATGGTATCCGGAGCCCCGGCTTATGTAGTGTTGCAAAACCAGCTGAAACCAGTGTGGGCATCCTGGAAGATGGAGGCTGTGTTCTGGTTTAATAATAACTCAGTCTCCCTGGAGATCATCAAATGTAGACAAGCTTCAGAAAAGGCTCATAAAGAACCTTAGAAATCCCCCTAATTTTCACTCCTCCTCCTCCTCCCACGCCCCAGGTCCATCACGGTTGACTTACTTAGGCAGAACCAGCTGTGCATTTGCAGGTGGTTTATTTTTTCCTAGAAAGACAGAGAATTCATACAAACCTGGTGCTGTCTCATGCCCTGGGTCAGGGCTGAGGGCTCATGTTCATGTTAAACATTGCTCATTTGTTCCCATTTCCATGAATAAATTGCTTTTTAGCGTGTCTCCTTGCGCATTAGAGAGAGCTCATTCAGGTAGGATTAGTGCTGGCACCATTACCTGCGTTATCCTTTCAAGCTTGCAACCACTCATGTGGTGCTGTGTCCTTATGGATGTGAATTTCTCCAGTACCGAGGAAGACAGAGGCCCAGCCTGAAGATATCTCTCATAATTATGTCTGAATGAACACAGAAACCAACCCTGCCCACACGTGATGCCCGTGGGCAGGCTGTGCTTTGCAGAGCTGATGCAGGAGCTGGACCAGCCACCCCAAAAGTGACCTTCTCCAGCAGGTCTCCTTCTCGGTGGGAGCTGTCTTGTGGGCATATGAAAATTTTAATATTTTCTATATAGAGTGAGGGCTCTGAAAGGTCAGTTGTCCCTGGGCTTTTCTATCAATAAGAGATTAATCTGGGGACGGTGGTTACCTGTGAGGGAAAAGGTGGAGGTACCCCAGCACCCTCGCCTCCAAAAGCGGCCAAGGGAATGGGTAGAATTCAAGGAAAACAGTGGCTGCACTTCCCCAGCCCACAGCTGCTCTCCCCACCTGCAGCTCGGGCACTTTCCTGAGAGTCTGTGTTTAATAATGTTGATATGCTGATGGACAACTTTTTTTTTTCCTCATGAATTTGTCTAATTGCTTTTTGTATTTCTGGATATCCATTTGCTGGTTTCAGCCAAGGAAAGGTTAATGAATTAGAGCCCTTAAAAGCACCCAAAGGGTTTTAAAAGAAAGAATTCTCTAAACGCAAAGCCTCGTGTTCTCATACTGTCATTAAAAGCTGCAGGATCATTTTGAGGGTGGTTGGTGCAAACATGGGGACCTCGGCCCTATCCCCCTCCCGCCCCCTTTCCCGACCCAGACAAACCGGGGTGGTTTCTCCGGGTCTGCCTGAAACCTGCCGTTCCCATTAAAGCTATTTTGTTCCATGCTTGGAGGGTTTTATTTACTTATTTTCTGTTAGAGGAGGAGGGAGAGTTTGGACCGTTTTTATTTCAAATGTGCAGCCTGAAAAACAACAGCTGCTTATTATGGATGTGTTTCACGGCGCCCAGAAAGTGAAGGAGAGCAGAAATGTAAAGGAGCGAAGCTTGGCACAAGTGGGAATGATCAGCATGAATACAAACCCGCTGGAGGAGAGGTGGCCAGAGGAGTGAGGTTTCAGCAGTGTGGCACTGCTGGCAGAGCCCTGCGGAGCGGGATGGATGGCCGTGGTGAAGGGGGGACGACGGGGGTCCTCACGCTGCTCCCCCATTCTGGGCCAGCGGCGCTGGTGGGACACTGAAGCCTCTGCTGGGGGCTGAGGCAGCTGCCAGCCCTGGGGATGCTCTGCCGGTCCCCTCGTCCCCCTCACACCACCCGTGGGTCTGTGCTCTCTCCTCTCTAGGCTGGGAGAGGACATCTGGATTTGTGAGAAGAGTGGCTTTGCTTCTGCCCAGGCATGGGCAGAAGCTCCAGCAATGCACAAGGGCAGCAAAGGGACTAAAAAGGTGCCTGGGGACCATGCCCTCTGCTCGTTTAACAGCAGCGTTGGTCCATGGCTCCTTGCTGGGAAACGCTGGTGGCTCTGGGGTGACAGCAGCAGCTGGGGACCAGCAGAGCGATGTGCTCCTGTCTAGGCAGGACTCCAGGGACAGATTATGCAGGGAACACACTGATGATTACCCAGTTCCCAAACCTGGAATTTGGGGTGTAATTAGGGCACATAGGTTGTAATTAACCACAATGACAGAGCACATGAACTCTTAAGGTATGAAAGGAGCTTAGTGGTCTCCTGGAGGCTCCCACAGCAGTAGCTGCGGTACCCTGGCTCCTGGGAGAAGGTACAGGTGTAAAACCCCATCTTGTCTATATAGCTGTGGGGGACCTCTGTAACATCACCTCTAAATACATTTTATGGAGAGGGTCAAAGACGGGACAGGGGAGGTTACACACTGCACGGTGAGCGCATGGTGCTGGTCTGGGAGGACAGCAGTGAAGCCCAGCATCAGTGCTAATGGCGTAGGGCCAAGCCCGCAGGACCATGAAGGGAAGCTCTCCTGGAGGTCTGCGTGCATCTCCAGGCTCTAATCACCCTGACCAGCCTCACCTGGGGCTTCTTCCCACCCACTCACACACCTCCAGCCCTTAGCCGGGGCTGCATTTAAGCTCAGGGTCTTGGCTTCTTTTCCTTCCCTTGGCTGGGCTGGTGCTGTATCTTGCCCCTTGGTCCTGGCTTCAGGGTTGCCTCTGGACCTTCTTCATCGCTACAGACCTGTGTGCGGTGACAATCACTGCCCCAAAACTGGCTCTCCTTGCTCTGGTACTGAGCCCCTTGTTGGTGAGGTTGCCGTCCCCCTCGGCTCCTAGCTCATCTTCCTTCGCAGAGCAGCCCCCTCTTGCTGCTCCTTGAAACTTTATCCCCAGGCAGGTCAACTTTGTTTTGTTTTATTTAATGCTTTTTATCAACAGAAGAGCTGATCTCAAGATGCAGTGCCATTTCTCTCTGAAGTTGTCTCATCTGCTGCTTGGCCAGGTGAGGAACCACCCCCCAGCAATGAAAGCATTGGTGTGGACCCTGGGCAGGGGGAAGGGCTTGTTGCAAGGTCCATGTGCTCCTGCCACAAATCTGGCACCGGCTGGTGCTCTTGGGACCATTTCCAGGTGGGCAACACTTGCTGTGCTGCGCAGACACTGCTCTGTGAGAGGTGGAAATTGCCCAGGGTAAAGAAATGTTTTTCCTCAGCTTTTCCCCCCATATTTTCTTCTTGCCGTTCCCACCCTCTGAGGGCTGAGGCGTTGGCAGTGCCAGGCTGCGGCAGGATTTAGGAGCTGATTTTAAGGGTTCAGCGTGAGATCTCACTCTCTGCTTCCAGCTGCTGGTGAGTTTAAAGCACCAGAGGCTGCCTGCGATTCATCCTGCAGCACAGCTACTGACGGGGGCATGGAGGGATGGGTACAACAAGGGAAAAGAGTTGAGGAAACACAGAATGCGAAAATAAAGATGAACAGAGGGAAGGAAGGAGAGCTGGAAGGAGAGCTGGAAGCAGCTGGTGGAGGATTGTAATAAGGTGACAAGAAGCCAACACTTCAGCAGGTACTTGATGCGCCTGGTAACCCAACACATTTAATGAGATGCTGCCTGCTGCTAACTGAAAGGGTTGGTTTCTTTAAATAAACATTATAGTAATACACGGGAGACTGCTCTGCCTTAGTCCCCCCAGCCCTCTCTGTTTCACCTGACAGTGCTTTACTGAACCTGCTGTTTGCCCATGTGCTTTGGCTACTTTCTGTGACCGGCTGCACTCCCAGGCCAGCGTGGGAGGTTTGGGCTGTGGGGGAACGTCTGTTACTGGGAGCACTGGTCCTGCATCCTGTGGAGATGGGCCATGGCCCGAAGGAGGAGGGTTTTGGCAGGCTGCTTGGAGACATGGTCTGGCTGAATGAGTGCAAAGCAAGGGCTGGGCACGGACCCTGGGCAGGCACTGCGGCTGCTGCACCTCCATGAGCTTCTCTCCTGGTCCGTTGTATGGTTGTCCTTCCAGGGTCTGGTCTCGGGTGCATGTTGCCTTGAGTGATACCCACAGCTGCTTTTACCAGCTTAGAACTGGCCCTGAAATCCACTTTAATGTCCCCTCTCGTGTGCTGGCCTAATGATTGGTTGCCAAATCTGGCTGCTGGTGGTGTTGTGGCTGCTTTCTGCGCTGGCTGGGCACCTATGAGAGCCCGGGACACTGCTCTCCTGGTCTGGGGAGGGACTGGAGAGGAGGAGGGAAATGAAGGTTTGATGGGCAGGGCTGGGCTGTGGGTGTTTGTGATCAAACCTGGGGTGATGAGTGTGCAATAAGCCTAATGCCACGCTATAACACGTGTTTAAACCTTCAGGTGAGATGCTGGTGTTCTTAACTGGGATGCTGAGTTGGTTTTTGGTGAAACCTGCTGAGGTTTTTATGGACGCGTCAAGGTGCTGACCAGGGTTTGTAACCAGCCTTGAGACTGGCTGAAGTGGCTGCGCTTAATGGCACAGTGAACCCCTTCCTGCAAGAGAGGCAGGTTGGCAGGTTCCCTCTGCTCCTCTGCAACAGCCCGGAGCTTTGAAGGAAGATGAAGAGCCAGGAATAGCAGCCAGGTGACTGAAACCAAAGGAAAAGGTTAGAAGTCCCAGCGGCACAGCTGTAATGATAGACATGCCCAGCACTTTGCTGCAGTACAAGTGTAAGATCATTCCAGGCTTTACTGCTCCTCCAGGCCCTGTTGCAGGCTGAGATCCTCCTCTGGGGCTCTGCCACCAGCTGCAACACCAACTGCTGAAGTAAGGGCTGTGAGGAGCTGGGACACCATAATGGGCTACCCACAGCTCCTCTGCTTCAGCTCAGCAGCTGCTCTGCTCAAAAGTGCAACTGTCTGTAATTCTTTCCATGTGAAGTACTTGGTTTTAACCTACTTTTTTTCGATAGCTTCTCTCTAGCCTTTATGGCCAAATACTCACTGGTTTTGCTTCTCTGAGCAAGGTCAGGTGGTCATTCTCCTGCTTCTGCTCTTCCAAGAGTGCTTATTTTCTGTGTGGACGTAATGCAGGTTTCTGCTGTAAGAAAATGGTTGGCAAGCTGAGTTGTTCATGGGTCGCAAATGTGCTGCCGGTTGGCCTCCAACAGCTGGGCAGGAGCCATAAAAACTTCCTCCTTTGTCTGAGCTCCAGAAAAATGCTCCTAAGGGCTTCATCCCTAAATTTAAGTGTGGGGAAAAGCTTGAGTTAACTTTTTTCTACACTGGGAAAGGTGTTCCACCATGAAAAGCTCAAGGGTGAAGTGTCCAGGGTGTGGCTGGCGATGTTATGAAGTCGTTGGGGCTGAGGGCTGCTTTGCCCTGTGGCTTGAAAGATTCCCACCTCCCATCACTTGCTGCTAGCCGTGGAAGCCCTGTGCCACTGAGACAGCAAGAGAGAAAGGATGCTTGCTCCAGGTTGCCACGAGTGAGCACCAAGGTAACAACAGACTTCTCCTGCCCCTGGTGTAGGCAAGGGGTGGAGAACTCTTTCTGCCCGAGCTGAGTCTTGAGAGAAGCAGAGCCACCATCTAAACCAAACCTGAGCACTTCCAAGCTGTAGGCATTCCCCTCAAGCCTTTCCCTGGGTATGAGCAGAAGTCATGTTGATCCACTTCTTGCTGGGGACCAGGCTCTGAGCTGGAGGGGCACCTGTGGTCTGGGCCACCACTGGCCTCACTGATGTGAGCCATCCACCCCATAGCCCTCATCTGTTTTCCCCATAGCTTTAAAAAGTGCTAGAGCAGCCTTAAAATAGATGGTAAAAGAGAGAAAGTGCAAGAACAGTTTAAATCATTTCTGCATGGTTTGCTCTATTTTTAGTCGCAATTTGATAAATGAATGTAGGTCAAAAGAATGGGGGAGAGTGTGCACTTTCTTTTGTACAAAATTCAAGAGAAGTTTGGAACAAACTGGAACGGCTCAGGAAAGGATGAAGTAGCTACTGAGCACAAGCTTGGTTCTGCCTGAAGAGCAGGCTCCTTGCCCGGTGGGCAGGGAGGAGTTTATTTTTATTTCCTTCCAAAAAGTTCCCTACTTTGAACATTTACATAAAATCTTACCCAAAGAAAGGTGGGAACCTGTGGTTATGGAGATTGTGCAGTGAAGCAAAGGCCCCTTTCTCAGGTGCCTGAGCTCATTTTGGAGGAGGAGGGGGGGCCTGGTGCAGGCTGGCATCTGGTGCGTGGTCTGATAGCTGTGCCTTAATACAGCGCTGGGTTACCTGTTGCAGAGCAGATTTTAGTATAACAAAGCGGGGGGTTGGCTTCATTAACAACTCCTGACGCCCCACTAAATGGCCTAATGGGAGAGCTGGGGTTTGGGGGCATTTAATTGAAAATTAACAGGACTAAAGCTGCAGGGTTGTTGGCTTTTTGAAGGAGGTGAGAGCAGGGACTTTGATTTTTCCAAACTTTTTTTCTGACCGGTTTGTTCATGACAAAAATGAGCTGTCCTCAGTTTTCACATTCTGGTTTCCATTTTCTTCCACCGAAGCTCTCTGAAGGTAGGTGCTGGGTGTCCCAGGAGGTTGTGCTCCATAGTCTGGGCCAGAAGGGAGCACTGCTAGTGTTTCAGGAGCCAACCCCTCTGCCGCAGGGAGCTGGGGAAACCTCTCCTTCAGCCACCTCTTCCAGCTGGTCAAGGCATTAGTTTGTACTAACAATAGCTTAATTTTCAGAGTTAAAAAATGAAATTTAAATGTTGACCTCCTGCAAGTGGCTGGCTCGTTCGTCTCCAGCCTGGGAGTGTACCTTTTGGTAAAGTAGTTCAACCAAAGAGACCAATTGCTCTTGCAAAATACACGCCAGGCTTGCTCGCCAAGTTGCTGCAGCAGTGTGGGCAAACTGGGCAGGACACAGTCCTCTGACACAGGGGTGAGAGATGTTCCTAGATGGACCTCAGCTAGTCCAACTTTATTCTGCTAAATTAGTCATATAATTAAGCATTTGATGCCTGTGATGCGATATTATGGGTTGTTTATCTACCATGGCAGAGATGTTTTTTAAAGAATAAGAGGTTGAACTGTGTGTTCCTGGCTCTTCTGCAGAGATCAGGGGCTGAAATTGCTCTTGGACAAATGGACCCCCTGAGCTGCAGGGTCAGGCTCTTGGGTGCAGAGCCAGGCTGGGAGGCTTACTCAATCTGAGCAGCTATTCAACAGTTAACAGCAGACTTCCCAGAATGCAGAGGTGTTATGTTCCTTATTATAGCTGCTATAGAAGTTATAATTTAACCTGCACTTATAAAAAAAAAAAAAAAAACACCACAACTTCCCAGAATGGAACTAGACTTGATATCCTTTTCAACATATTATTACTTGGAGTATATGGCAGATGTTGGCTGTTTGCTGCAGAGTGTTTGAAACACCCAGCAGAGTCAAATAAGAGAAGTACTAAGGGTTATACCCCGGGCAGAGAGGCGCTGAAGTATCATCTTGGATCCTGCTTGGCAGGAGGGCTGTTCGGAGAAGGGCAGAACTTCACAGCAGAGTTGAGGCCAGTGTGGTCTCCCCCACCGCAGAGCAGCTAAAGGGGTCCTTGAGGTGCACTGGGCCTGTGAGATGACTGCTGAAGATGTGGAAACAGATGCAAAATATAGTTTAGTCTTCTGTCATATGTTTCTGCTTCACGGGAAGTGTTTGAGGGCTGGATTTATGTTGGGGGGGAGTGGTAAAATAGGTAGAGCTGGTTGGGAAGGTGAACTGCTTTGAAACGGGACATAGACGTGACCTGGTCCCAGCTATAGCCTCAGCTGGGTTTAGACAAGGTTTTTTCACCAGATTTTCTTGATCTCAGGATCCTTTGAAGGCGAGGAGGAGCAGTAGGAACGTAATAAGGAGAGCAGTTGTATGCAGGTGGTGTGGTTCAGGCTGGGCTGGTCACTACAACAGAATGGCATGTGTGTTTTGACAGAGGACACCTGAGGATGAATGTCCTTCTTCTGAGTACCCTTGAAGGCATTCCCTTGCCAGCTCCTCAGGAGGCAGATTACTGCCGTGGGTTGGATGGGTCCCTTTGCTGCAGCAGCTGCATCCCACAGGGACAAGCCCAGAGTACTCCTGGAGCTGCAGTGTCCCGGGAGATGCTCTGAGCTCAAGACAGCCTCTTCCTATCTTCTACCTTACCACACCCTGCAAAGAAAAATCTGCCAAAATAACTTTCTTGTTGTAGTACTCGGTTACCTTCAGGACACTCGCTCACTTCTCTGCGAGCTTTCAGGCATATGCAAATGTAATTAATATGTTCTAAATTAATCTTCAGCACACAGGGGAGCAAAAAGACACAACCTTCCCTGACTTCCTCCCAGTCCCCATTCATCCTAATGACGGTGCGGAACAATAGGACTGTAAGAAAGAGCATTTAGCATTCACCTGTGCCATTATGAAGGTGTGCTTGCGGCTCTCTGCACGGCAGGATAATCATTGTACCTGCTGCTGGTGGACTTATCAGTGTGAGCAGGGAGGGCTGGCACCTGCAGGCAGCCTCCCTGGCTTGCTCGGGCTTCAGCAAATGTCACTGCTGCATCACTGAGAAAGATCCAGTGCCCCTCAGCCCTCTCCCTGTTGGGCTTTCTCAGGTGGTACGTGGTGAGGGACCACCAAAGTGCTCAATGCCCTGAGCCACCATGCTCCGGCTGGGGAAGAACATCGCACACCAGGAAACCAAAGGACAGAATAATCATCATTAAAAAAAAAAAAAAGTATTTGATGGAGGCTGATGTAATCTTTTTCCAGCCAGACTCGCTGTTTGTCTTTGGCGGTAGATGTGGTGCTTGGGTGGGCACCGAGTGTGCAGCCTGGCCCAAGCCTCTGCTCCCAGCTCAGTCTTGCTGCTGCGTTGTGTCCTTGACTCGTGGCACCTCCTGTCCATTGTGGCACAGCTGTGTCCCGAGCTGTGTGGTGGCTCTGGGAATGCAGCAGCATTAACTTTGGTGGGAAGCTTCAAGAGCAGCAAGTTTTTGCATTACTTTCCTGTTTCCTCTGTCTCTGGCCATTTAAAAATATTTATGTATTCGTGGGAGATATAGCAAGTTGCTTGTGTGTGCAAATCATGTGTTTAATTATGCATTAACCTACATTAACAGCTTTTTGTCTAGAGACCTCAAAGCGGTTGGGGGGGGACGACACGGCTGTAGCAGTGTGGGGGAGTGCGGAGTGTCACTGTGGGGACGTCAGTGCCTGTTCCCACAGCCCACCAGAGGCTGTCAGGGATGGCCATGGCCTGTTCCCGCGGGGCTCGATGAACCTGTCTTCCTCCATATGAGCACGCATGCAAGGGCCTGGCTCTGGGTTGCAAGGAGACCGCTTCCCACAGCCCAGGAGAAAGCCAGGCCCTTCCTTGCTCATCCCTGGCTCTGAATACTCACTCTTGCCCCCCACCCAAAGTGTTGTTTGCCCTTGAAAGGGCATATGGAGATGACAGTACTTATGTGCCTGCACTTGAAAATCTGCTCTGTAATGCATCTTTGCAGCGTTTTCTATGGATAGACTCACATAATATCAAAAGCCTCATTTGCTTACAGGTTTTTGTTAGCCATTGGTGGCCAGCAAGTGGTCTAAAAAGAGCTTAGTTACGCTGCTGACAATTGCATGTGTTTGACTTACGGCAGAAAAAAAGTGGCTTGATTTTAAAAAAAAAAAAAACCAAACTCAGCTAAAGCAAGATTAATGGAAAATCAATGTGTGCACTGTAAATTCTGTGTAGTTAATACATATGATATTTTTAAAGTACAAAATAATAGAAAAGCAGGTAGGGTAAAAAGACAGTAATTGATGGATTGCCTTTGATTTTTTTGTAGAGAATAATTGTGTGTGTAACTCTGAGATGAGGTACTTAGCAAGCTGACATCATGTTCTGCAACTCTTCCATCCATTTAGTCATGAAAATCACTGTTTTCAATGTACCTGGAAAGCTGCACCAGAGAACAGCGCAGCGCATTTATTATCAAGTCTCAGAGATAAGTTGTACATGAGGAGCAGCTGAGAAGGCTGCAAATGTGACTTGTAAAATGCTAACCTTGGGTTTTGTTGGATGCACACTCCGAGCCTTGTGTGCTGGCTCCTTCCCATCACCACCGGTGCCTTCTAGGTGGCAGGACTTGCTTCTCTTAAGGGGTAGGAAATTGTGCTACCCTTGGCACTGTTTTTTGCAAGGAATACCTGGTGAGAAACGGTTTGCTAGCTGTTAACTGCATTCCCAACTCATTAAATCTCATGGGAGTGAATGCTCCCTATGGTTAATATGTTGTTCAGTGTGGCCTACCGGGGAGTGATTGCCTCTCACAGCAAAAGCCCGCCCTGGGGTGGCAAACAAGATGGGTCCCTTGTGTCAGGCTGCCTACAGAGAGAGGAAACACCTTTGATCTTAATAGCTCGCAATCTGAGTAAGTGACTGGACAAAGTGCAGGGAATATAGATGAACATGGGGCTTTCTGCCTGTGCTCTTGGGCCCAGAGAGGCAGGGACAAACGCAAAGGCTCCCCAGTTGCAGCCCTGTCTGCTGGGTAGGGAGACTGGGCAGAGAGGGAGCCGTCCCGAGACGGACACCAAAGCTCCCTCCAGGGGTGGTGTGTTATCATCCTTGACTACTGTATAGTTTGACACCCTGTGGGAGTAAGTTGCTGTCAGAGGGACTCCAACTCTGAGCTTTTTACAGCTGTCCTAGTGACAAGGTAGTATTTTCCAGAGCAGGAAATCTGAGTCAACCACATCACCAGCCTAGCCCAGGGAAGCATGGGCACAAGTGCAGGCTTGCTATGTAATCAGTATTTAAATTTGAGGATAAGTTTCCCCTGGAGGTCCAATTCAGTCTCCAAAAGTTAGTGTACAAAATATGATATTCCATGATGGGTGGGGTATAGAGTTATGACAGCCTGCAGAGCAAGGACATCTATCAAGGAAAGATGTAGTACTTAATTTTTACAACTTATATGGGTCACCAGACCTTCTGGGCAATAGTCTCATTAACTCAAGTTACACAAGCGTATCTCAAAAGGCAGTGCCGTGTCCCGTTGATCATTCCTGAGGTGGTGTGTTGCACGAGGTCTTGACCAAAACTTCCTCCACAGGAAGAGGAGAGTTGACTGATGACAGCATAGAGGTGACATGCCTCTGTGCCGCTCTTTAATCTGCGGCTGACTCTGTGAGAGCTGCTTGGACAGGATCCATCCTGTTGAGCACTTGTTAGCAACTGGTGGCAGCTGTGGATGCTAGAAAGACTTCTCAAAGGCATGGACGGCAGCTCTGGGCTGAATTCAGATAGCCATTTAGGAGCTAGGGTCCTAGGAGACTCCATGTGGTTGGCAGGACCTTTTTTCTGAACAATTGAGTAGCCTGTCCTAATTTTCTGAGACTGTCGTACTCCCAAATCCAGGCGCTGGGTCTCATCTTTATTCCCCTGCAGGCACCAGGTTGTGGACAGACGTCGTAGTGCTAGCTTGCGCCCGTGTAGCAGGAGTGTGGGACGAAGCCTAGCTGAAAATTGTACCCCAAGGAGCCACTTCTAGAGAAAAAAAATCAGGATACTCTGAAATTTTCAGGCATGAGAGCAAGTACTATGCAGACATAGCTACTCTTGGAAAGTCAGGTCTTTGCGCTTCAGATTGATTACTCTGCCTCAGCATGTGTTATTAAACATAAAAAATACAAGGATGCAAGGGAATAAACTCTAGTATAAAACCCCAAAGATTTATGCTTGAGCTTTTCCACCCAGCTTCTGCATTTGTTTTACTGCTTACTTAAGGGGCTCAATTATGTCTCGGAAGAGGCGGGAGGCAGAAGGTGGGGAAGAAACCAGTCACCTAAATGACAAGGCGCGGTGCTTCAGCGAGGTGTAATGCCTCCTGGCTGCTGGTGGAAAGGAAGAGGGACTGGTTTGGATGGCGGTAATTGGGCAATGCTATTTCAGCAATAGCCCTCTCAGTGCATGTCTGGCAGACGGAAGTCAGGGTCTGAGGACAGGTGGGATACAAACGTTCTTGCTACTTGGATGCTCTGCTGTTCTAAAAAGACCTTCCCCCACCAAACCTCAAAGAACAAACATTAGTAGTTCCGAGTGGAAAAAGAAAGAAGAATAAAACTCTTGGAGTTTGGTATTTCTTTTTTTTTTTGTGTTTGTTTGTTTTTTGTTTTTAAAGTAGAAAAGTTGAAATTTAATGCAATTCGGTATGCAATAGGATCTGAGTTATGGTTGTCTCCTGATTCAGTATGTTCCTTCCTGCCTTAACACCATTCTCGGTTCTCCCAGCAGCCTGCAGGAGAAGGCAATGTGCTCTTTTTCTACGACAAAATAATCCCACACAGGGGGCAGAAATGCCCCCGCAGTGTCTGTGTGGGGTGCCAGCAGGCAGGGGGATCGCTCGGGCAGCAGTGGCGGCTCATGACGGCTGGGTTTAGGATGAAGCAGGGAAATGGTGGGGCTTGGGGAGCCATGTTCTGCTGCAGTGATCGTGGCTGCTCTGCTGGCCCCCCAAATAAGCGTTCTGCCAGAAGACTGGCGTTTTCTAGAGGTGGAATTGCAGTGACACGGGGGTGTCCTGGTGGGTCTGTTAGCTGTGGTGCACAGCGGGGATCCTGGACTTCTCATGCTGACAGGTGCTTTGTTTTGGGGAAGGCATGTGGGGGTTTTCCTGCCATGCTCTGCTGCTGTCCCTCATCACCCGGAGCTGGATGAGTCCTCTGGTTTTCCACCTTCCCCTCCTCTGCCCCAAGAGGCACTAGTGATGCTCTGGCCAAGCAGTGCCTGGGATCCCCAAATTCTAAATGGGGTTTGGGCCCCTTCCCTGGCTCAGGGCACAGCCCACTGCTGAGGACTTCAGATGTGAAATCTCTTTGGTGGCACAGCTTCGCCAGGCTAAAAACATAAACAGGGCAAGTAATATAGTCAGCCTAACTGATGGGATTTAGAAGAAACAAACAAGTGGTCAAGCAAAGAAACTTTTTGTTACTGTTAGTCTTAACACCAGCCGGGTTTTGTTCCATATCCTCCACACTTCCACCTCTTTTATCCAGCAGTAATTTTCCTGGGGTTATAAAGGCGGTTGCTCTTACTCTATACAAATACACTTCTGTCTTTCAAACTTTGACTTTTTAAAATATATTTAATGGAAAAAGCACACTGAGTAATTTATTGCAGCTGTTTCTGTCCTGTCACCAGGGAGATACTGAAAGAAGAACAAGTCTGGCATTGCAAGAAGGCTGGGGGAGAATTGAAATGGGAGATGGGGGGGCGGGGGGAACAGGCAGAGGGAGGACAAGCAGCCCCCTCTGTGTGTGTATAGGCACAATATGTGTTAATAACATGTGTCTGTGTGCATTGTGACGCATTTACATACACATATGCAGACATATAAATGTGGATCTATATATGACAAACCAGCTCAGAGAGAGTTTATTATTACTGTTATTGGCAAGAACATTTTCTTCCTTTGCCTGAATATCAAGAAAAAAAACTATATTATTGTTTCATGCCATGTCGTACAAGATGCCAGTACACAGGTTAATGAAAAAAATGCATGAATTTGGATAGATATATAAAGGTCCCTTGGGTGTTCAGTCATAAATCTTTGTAGCTGGAAGGCAGAGCAGACATAAATAGGCCTGATATAACCAACTGTTTTACATACAAATGAATGCTTGCCTTTTATTTAGTTGACAATATTATTATTTCAAATCCAAGGAGAATATTAAATGAATTCTGTTATGTTGTCTCCATTAGGAGTGATCCTTGATCTCTGAATTGACTGTGGTGTGGGCTGTGGGCTCCATGCAGGGTTGTATAAAGCGAGGGGAGGTGTGTACGTATGTGCCTTATTTCATGTCATGGGGCAAGTGTCACCAAAATGCACTTGGTTCTTTATGGAAATGTGCCTTCCCCATAAAGCTCCACTGGGAGGTAGGAAAAAGGGAAGTAAATTGGCTTATGTTGGCCCCATACTCATAATTAAGGGTTCCGTACAATGGACTGCTACTAAACCAACAGCAGCAGAGAGTTTATTGCTTTCAAAATAGAAATTATTTCTTCTTTCTCATTCCAGGCAATACGGTGCTGGTGTATGCTGCCAAGTTGGCAGCACCGGGATCTATGTTTGCTTTTACCTATGGGACACGTGCAGGTAATAAATGCCTTTCCCTTCCTCTGCCTGGCAGCAGGAGGGGGTGCACAATGCTATGCTAACCCCAAAACACCCCTCTGGTGCTCTTCCCACTGCAAATGGAGACAGAGGCCACTGCTTTATTGACCCTACTGATGGGACGGATTCATGCTGCAACCTGCTCGGTGTCACACTTGCAGAGGGGCCTTGGAAGGAGAAGGCTCCGTGTGCCATCAGTCCCTAGGGTAAAAGAAAGATGTAACGTGGGATTTCCCTGCAATACCACCCAATTCCTTGTAATTACTGGGCAGTATTAAAAACACAAATAAACCAGGTGATTTTTTTATTTCTAGTTGTCCATTGACTGCAAAGCTAGCAAAAAAGGACTTGCCACACTTTACTGTGCAATAAAATGTATCTGGAGTGAACATGCAAAGGGCAAGCAGAGATGAGGCTTTTTGAGTGTAACTAATTTTATGAAGAAGCACTTACCAAGAAAAGGGGAAAAGTGTTGGTTTATTGGCTTTATACAGCTTGTTCTTTAAGCCATTTGTATGTCTTTGCATAAGCAGTATTAAAATGACTTCAAACATTCTGAGGGTTTTTTTGGTAGCTCACTGACCACTGCTATCAATGTTTTTTAATTGCAGGGCACAGCATTTTTGTGTGTTTTTCTGGGAGCTGGAGTTGGTCATTGCTGAACCCACTCTCTTGTGAAGAGAGGTCTAAGCACAGCTTGGCTTTTTTGAAGCTATTTAGTAGGGTCTGTGGCTCTGAGATCATCTCCGAGTGCTTGAATACGTGATTTCCTTGCTGGTTTTGTGCCTTCATGCTCACAAAATCCATAGTAGGTAGGAAAGTGTAATCATCTACACTTTACAGGCAGTGTATGGGGACAAAGAAAAATGAAGTGGTTTGGTTAAGGTTGCACAGACCGTAGCACACCAAACGGCTGAGCCCAGTTCCCCACAGCCAGGACGCAGCTCCCACCCATGGGCCACCCTCCATCTATAGCAGTGTGTGCAATTTTAGTTTTCCACCATCTTTATTTGGGTAGAGCGGATGGTACCACAGTACGAAAAGGTGCCTCTGCAAGGGTTTCAGCGGCCTGAGGGAAAATGTAAAACTAAGAATATTGTTGGATGTGTGAGTTGTGTGCTGAGGGTGCTGCCCTGTAGAAAGGACCTCCGTCGCCCTTCCAAGTTATTACCTTGCTATTGGGTAGAATAGCAAAATTAGCTGGGATGCCTGAGACCCCTCAAATACTTTTTTTTCTTTGCCCCGGCTCACTTGCTTTTGGCTGCTGCAATGTGCTGACTTTGCTGCTGGCCGCAGCTATGTGCAGCTCTTCTTGCTGAGTCGATGCTCGAAGGCAGATGAGTTATGCAGGAGATGCCCCCCCTGGTGCGTTCGCATTTTTTAACACTGCCAGACACACTGTCCTGCCTTCCGCTCCTGAGCTTAGTTCCAGGCTGCGTCTTGCCTCTTTGGGTGCACAAAGCGAAAGTTGGCTACAGTTCTTTGGGGTCATCTTTGCTCATGGCTCACCTAAGCCATGGAAATTTTACAGCTGTTGAAATCTATATGAAGGGAAGTTTAATTTTAAAACAAAGCCCTCGAACAGTCAGAGCCAGCCAGCTCAGAGGACTGCACTTTCCAAAAAAAAAAAAAAAAAAAATAAAAAAAATTAGCATTTGAAAGCAAATCTCCCCGATTCTATACTAATCTGGAAAATTAAGATAAAAAAATAATTACAGAGCACTGCAATATTCTTATTCTTTCAGAGCTGAGAAGCTGAAGTCCAAAAGTGGAGAGTGCTCCTGAATCTAAAAATCCTGATACTTCTACATTTTTAACGGAGTTCTCTCTTTGCTCTCAGAGCTGACCCAGCCACAGGGGGCAAGTGGGGGCCTCGGGCACCCTGTCCATGTGCGAGAGGGTGAGCAGGGCCATTCCCGGGTTGGGTGCCCATTAGTAAACTGTGGGAGATTTGCTTTTCCCATTTCACGGGGCTGTGGAGGAGAGGGGGTGGTGGTGAAGCGTGGGGTCTGCCTTGGTACGTGGGGAGATGGCATCTGCTAATGTGGCTTTGAACAAGCCATGAGGCTCCGAGACCGCTGGCCTTGCGCATGGTTTCCCTGCTCACATGGGGTCGGCATCACTGCGAGGGGCTATAGGCGGGTGATAAAAGAGCTGGCAGGAGAAGCGGGAGGGGGAAAAGCCTTCTGACAAATGCGCACATCCTTGAACTACAAATGAAATAACAAGGAACGATGTGCGCCCTTCCCTTCTGTTGCTGGATCCTCTCACCGCCTCTGTGCCGCGGTGAGACTCGTTGCAAAGCCAAAGTTTCCTTTGAATAATTGTATTTAAAAGGAGTGGGATCAGCGTGGGGGTGGCGGGTATCTGGCCCCGCGGAGGGAGCCGGGCAGAGCAGCGTTGATCAACTGCGGGGCCAGCTGCCGCTGCTCCACAACAAAGCACGGGCTGGGTTATCAGGGCAGCGTGTGGCAGATAAATGCCTCGGAAATCATTTTTGGAGTGAATTATAATTAAAAATAACCGCAGGACAGAGCGCGAGCACACAATACAGAGAAAAGATGCAGATGCATTCGCAAGTCTCTCTTTCTGTTCTGTTGTTAAATACTGCTGAACTGGAAAGGCTCAGCCAGCTGAGGGTGTTATCTGGTGAGGACAGGGAAATGATGAGAGCTGGCACTGTCTGGTGGGCCTCGTGGATGGGAGGATGCCCTCCTGCATGGGCAGTGAAGCTCTCTGTAGCAGTCTCTTAATATCTTTGGTGCCCAGCTTCCCTCTCCACCATTATCAACCCCAATACTTTTCCCTTTTCCCAGGCCTTAATAAGACCTGGTACAAACAGCAGCGATGGCCAGAAGCGCTTCAAACTGCCCAACTCTTTGCCTTATTGTTAAAAGTAGCTGAGGACCACTGGGTTCCAGTCACTTGCTATGGGCGACCCAACACCAGTTTATGAGCTTTTGTGGCCTTGTGGCAGAGACTCATGCATGTCTCAGACCCTCTTCCTCTGGGTCTGTTGCACCAGGGACCTTCACGCTTCTGAGCATCGTTCTGTTAGCTTCTCAGGATATTGTACCTTAAACACATGTTTTTCTGCTGCTGGAAATGTCGCAATCCAGCTTTGTTCAGCGTGTTGTAGAGGGCAAGTGCTAATATTCTGTTTCTCGTTTCTGTCAGCCACAAAAAAGAAAAAAAAGCCCCACCCAACAGTGGACAACACTGGCTCTGTGGCACGTTTGCCAGTGTGGGAGGTAATTATTCACATGACTTCTGTTCCAGAAACAAAGGGAAAGAGGGGAAAAGCCTTGGGAGCTTTGCAGAAGCTGTTAGCAATTTGCAGCGGGGGCTGTTAGGGAGCTTTGGCTCCTTTCCTGAGCAATGCTTCTGCGAGCCCCTAATCAGCGCAAGCTTCCCTACAATGTGCCGTGCGGCTAACTGCAACTTAACTTATTCCTCTTTTATTTGCATTTAATGTGCTACGGCTGAATAGCGGTGCAAGTCTGTGTAATGAACACAACTGCAATCTGTTTATACAGCAAATAAGAGTAATATTTTTCTTGTATAATGCCCTGTAGCCTGGTGAAAGCTTCATTGAGCGGGGTGCTCAGGTACTCGGTATTCTGGCTCCCTATCTTTTACGGATGCTATTCCCGTGTCTGTTGTGACCCTGGCGTGGTTTCAAGCCCTGGGTTCCTTGCAGATTTGCCACAGCAAATTTCCTTTGGTGCCTAAACACCAGCTCCCGGGCATGCTGAGACAAGCCTGAACGCTGCCGGTGCAGAGCAGCTGGCGATTAAGACGTCAGGATCTGGGAAACGGCTGTTGTCACTCCGCGTGTTGGCTGATATGAAGTATTTGCTGGCATTTTACTGATTTAAGCTCTTCTGTATCACCTACTCCCTGCCACTCATTTGGGTTTTTTTTTTGTGGTTTAAAAGAAAACCCCACCACCCACAAAACAATAAATATCCCACCTCGCTGACACCTTTTGCCGGTGTCCAGCCCCGAGGGAGGGGTGAGCTGTGGCCAGCGAGGGAAGCAGGAGGAGATGGGGACGAGTTGTGCCTGGGTTGCCCCCAAGCACGGGGCGTTACGAAGCCAGAGCTCAGTTTTAGCCCAGCACTCTCGTGCAGAGGGACCTTCAGTGTCGAAGTTGGGGCTTTAGCCCCCAGCTGGCAGCAAAGGCACGGAGACGTTATCCTTTTGCCTTTGATCTCAAGCTGAAGCGATTGAAATTTTTTCCTGTATGTGCTGCAGAGGTTCCAGGTCTGTTCCTTACTCTGCTCTCCAGGAGAGCTACATTACACCGTACTTCCCGTTGCTGTGTGAATAGGGCCCAGAGCAGAGACCAAAATGCTGCTGCAGCTCTTGGGCATGTGTGGGGGTTATTTGGCCCATACGGAGAAGGCAAACAGACCTCTCTGTTTCTGCCAAAGAAGCTAAATGCTGCTCATGTACATCATCGTGTGTATGTGGGGAAGTGGGGCAACGGGTCTAGGAGTTAGAGCTCTGGGGAGGGTTGCTGAAATGACTCTGCACGCAGAGTGTGCAGGAGTATGGGGCTGTTGTGGCGGTGTTATCAAAATGTAGCAGTGGTTCAGATGTACAGGTGGTTAATGGGAGGGGTCCCTTTAGGGGAGCAACAGTCAAAGCCTTTGTTTGATACTCAGATGCAAGGGAGATCTTGCCATCCTGCCCAGAAATGGGGACAATTTATCCCGCAAGCTTCAGAAAGATCAGTGCTTCCTTTAATTAATGTTTTCTCCAGAAACTGGCCTCTGTCACAGCTGCAGGGGGAGCAGCTCTTAACTATATGTCCCCAGGATGAATCTTTCACGGCCTGGAAGAGCCCATAAATTGTTTGGTAGCACTTGTATGAGACAGACTTGATACCTGCATGAGACTTGTCATAGATGAGGCTCATGTCTCGAGATCAATGGGTGTTTATAAGGTACAGAGCAGGGCGGTGCCTCTATGAAAGGGTTGAGCCCTGACCCTCACCTCCTCTTCAGGAGGCAGATGGAGACCTGGAGCTCTGCTCTGGGCTGCCACAGGCATCCGCAACAGGTAACACTGGTCCCTGGCTTCCAGCTGCATAAAGAGATTGTGGCATTTTCAACCGATGCTCTCTAAAACTGAGCAAGTGATGTGAGTGTTAAACAGCGCGGCTAGAGCATGCAAGGTGTTGGCAGCTGTGAAATGTAGACTGAGCAAAGATAATAGTGTATATTAAGTGAAACTCTTCTGATATCTAAGAGGCTAGTATAAACATTATTAGTTTGCTGCCCTGCTTCCTTTGGTGTAATCCTCATCAAAAAATGAACTCCACTGTTCTTCTAACAGAACTGGAGGTTTCCTTGTTTTCATTTCTTTATCCTGAGGCTTTCTACATCTCGCCTCTCATCTGCACAGAAGGAGGTGGTAAATACTTGAGATGAAAAAACAACCAGTTGCAAACACCCGTTTATTGATGTTTTCTGCTTTGTCCATCCAAGATAGGTGGTCTCCGAGGCTGAGGGCAGAAGGTGAGTTCCCTGTTTGATGGATTAAAATGAGAGAACATCTTTTAAGATAAATTCCTCCTCTTGTTGCTCACTTGTTCATTTCCAAACAGCACTTTGTTGCTTTGTGGGGTGTTTTATTTCTGTTTTTTTTTTTCATCTCAAGGAGGACTCAGATTCCTTCTTGTTTTCTTTCGAGGGCCAGACTTGGCCTCTAAGGGAGCAAGGGACTCCTCAGTGACTCCTCTCCTCCTCTGCTCAGCCTGAGCTGCTCCTGTGTTTAGCAGGGCCAAACTGCAGCTGGTGGGAGAAGAGGGGAAACCCCTCTTTACATATGTTTGAAGGTTAGATATATCAAGAATGGGGAAGGTCATGAAAAATGTATGTCTCATGTGGGGGCTGGCCTACATTTCCCACCAAGTGACTTTGTGCCTCCTGGCCAATGCTTTGAAGATGTACCCTGTGTTTTGAGGAGTTTTACTGTTAATTCACCCAGGTGGAAGAGAAGTGATCTAGGTGATCTCTCCTCCTCCCCATGCTGTGCAGCATCCCTTTGTGGTGGTGCTGCGGATGGTTGAACCATCTTCACGCCATTGGCACAGTGATGTGTCCAGTGCAGAGCCACCAGGGTGCAGAGCCCCAGTGTCCCCTCATGTATGGTGGAGCATGCTTTTCTTGGGGAAGTTCAGCGTTTTTGAGCGCTGGTGAGACGAATACGATGTGCAAGCTGTGTTGGTGGTACTGGAGGTTGTCCCCTATCTGGGCGCCAAACCCAAAGGGTTCCTTTCGCTGGCATGGGCACATGGGCTGAATAGGCTATAGGGGAGGGGATGATGAAATCCCCATAAACTAACTTTTAGCTCTAGGCAAAACTGGTCCCCAAGCTAGGTGACACTAACAGCTGTGCATCGCTACAGGGGGCAGCCAAAACTGCAGAATGGTGTGGTTTTATATGTGTGGGTACATGGGCTTTCTATAAATCTAATCACGTGAAAAAGAAAGAGCACTGGCTGGGAGACTGCTCCTCCTCTCTGCATTTTGCATCCACTGCCTGCATCTACCTGCTCGTATTGTGCATCTCATATACTGTCCCCTCCATCACACATCTCACATTTTTCAGGCTTTTCCCAACATTTTGCCCTTGGGAAGACTTCGCCTCCCTACGCGTCTCGGGTGCTGGATCGCACTTGCGAGAAGGGATGTGCGCAGACAGCATCCCCAGCTGTCCCGGCTCCGGCGGGGACGGGGTTCATTTGCCCAAAGCTCCGGCCGGCCCGCAGGTATCCCACCGCAGGAGCCGTGCCCGGGCTACGGGGAGGCGGAGGGGGGGGGAACTGGCCGGGGGAG
>VZSZ01000021.1:713665-774883 GCA_013398815.1 Ibidorhyncha struthersii | reverse complement strand
TGATATCATAATCGGCATTTGTTTGCCTGACCTTTCCTCAAAACTTCAGTGATGGGTGTTTGTTATGCATTCTGGACAGTTGGTTCTAGTGCTTCACTAACCCTCAAATTCAACAAATTCTTTTGATGTTGACCCTAAATGTGCATTGCTGCAATTCAAACACGTTCATTATCGCTTTAGCCGTAGCAGATATGGAGGATGATCTGCCCGTCTTGCTTTCCGAGGCTGCAGCACTCTAAGTTGAGGATTTCTGCTCTGTTCCCTCTACAACATCTCTTCTTTAAACTGAATCCCAGCTTCTCCACCTTTCCTCAGCTGCCCTTTCATGTTTTCCTAGCCCATCCGCGTCCTTCCCGGGTGGCAGTGTCCCAGTGGGCAGGCTGCACGTGCCAGAAAGCCTCACCGCTGCCCCGTGGCTCGCCCTACCCCGCCTTCCTCGTCGTTGGCCCGGTTTGGCTCAGGATGGTCCTTGGCTGATGGCCACGTGCTGGATCTTTCCTACCTAACCATAAGTCTCTGTGCAGGACCTCGTTGACCACAGGCTGCTTTTCCTGGGGAGTATTTCTCTCATTTGTGAAGACTGGTCCAAGTGCCCCTTGACTCCTGTTTGCTTGCAGCTAATGTTGTCTCCAAACTTACTGTTTTGCCCAGGTCGGATAGTGAAAATAGTAGACCAAGACAAATCCTCATACAATGCATACAGGTATATTCCTCCAGTTTGATGATAAGGCATTGAAAGCTGCTTTCCAAGTATGTTTTCCACCTCGTGCATTACCTGCCTTAACAACCTCACCTAATCGTACTTCTGTAGCTGGCTTAAGACAATGTCACGTACAACGATGTCAAAGGCCTTCCTGAGGTCGTTGTATACAACAGCGACCACCTCTTCCTCGCCAGGAGTCCTGCTGCCCCGTCATGGAAAAATATGAGATTGGCTTGATATTTGTTCTTGACAAATCCGTGTTGGCTGTTCCTCACTGCCTTGTTATCTTTTAGGAGCTTAGAAATTGTTTATTTGATGATTTGTTGCAATATTTTTTTCTGGGAATTGAAGTTAAGCTGACTGGCCTGTAATTCCCTGCTATGTTTGCCATTCTCTGCTCTTCTGGGACTCGCGACAGTCCCTGAATTTTCAAAGATAAGCGCTAACAGCCCTCAGATTGCCTCCACCACTTCTAAGTACCTGGCAGTGAATCTCAGCAGACCCAGCTGATTTGAAAACATGTAATTTATATAAATATCTTCCGGACTATTGCTTCCCCCTTGTAGTCTGAATTTCTTACCCTTTTTATCACAAGTAACAATTGAAATATCTATACAAATGAATCCATCATTTTTAGTAGTGAAGCATTACCCTCTGCAATGATGGTTGGTAACAGCTCTGCTGAGTAATGGAAGAACTTTTCTAGTCATTGACTTATTACTCATTTGACTTAAATTATTTTTTGTTATTATTTAGGTTCCTTACAAGCTCTACAGCAGTATATAACTTGACCTATTTTTTATTATAACTCCTAAATGCATGCCCTACTCATTCACACATTCCTTTGCCATTTGAATCAGTTTCTACAACCTGTGTTCTCCTGTCCTGTCTGTGGTCCAGGAGGTGGTCCTCACCAGATGCTTTTCCATAGTTTATTTGGCGTATGTTTTTTTTAAGATTCAAAGGCATGCAGGTCAGAGGGGGAGAAGATTTTAAGCTGGAGATGGTGGAAACATGCTAATGTGCCACAACATCTCTGCTGTGCCCTGGCAGGCTCCAGCGGCTGATGGCTGGGGTGGGCGCCCTGCGTTATCCCACCAGCCCCAGTATCTGGTGGACAGGGCCAGAGCACCAAATGTGCTGTCATTCTCAAACACCTTAACTTTCCAGCTGAAAAGACGTCTTTAAAATAGACCAGAAGACTCTTCACTTTGGCACTCTGACACTTTACATTTACTTTTATCTTTGTTTTGTCTTAGCATCGTTTTGTGACACCACGTTAATAGTGAAGAACAGACGTCAGTGATAATGGTATACTATGACAACCTGTTAAGCAAATCACACTGATGTTTTTCTTACTTGCATTAAGGATAGCTGGGATTTGCCTCGCTGAATGAAACAGCAAATTTTTCCTGTGTTTCAAAGTGCTTCCCATCTAGTTTGCAATGAAATGGTTTGACAGTTTTCAAGTAGGCAACACTTTGATCTATGTGTCATCTTGCTTCAACTCGCTTCATTGGAACCAGCAGGAGATATTTTATTCTAGAGAAGAAGTATTTGGTATCTGGTGTCCCTGATATTTTTTTAAATAAAAAGTCAAGAGTGTTTCGACTCATACATTCCATCATGGTGGAACTTGTCAGTCATAGTAACATGTGTTATAAGTTATAGTGGACTTGGAAAATGGAAAAAAAAACCCAAACCACTAAAGCCTTGCAACAGAATTGAAACTAAACTTTCAAAATTCTGAAATGAAATACTTAATGGAAAATTTGAGACAAGATCATGTCATGTCATAATTTCTCAATGGCAATTGACAGAAAGGAACATTTTTCAAATAACTTCAGTTTCAATAAAACTGAATAATTTTAACTGAAGGACATTTGGATGAGAAACAAAACCAACCAACCAAACAGTTGTCGCACCCACTGCAAGATGGACAAGTGTGACCCCTGAGAGGCTACGTGGGTGCTAAACATTGGATTGGGTTGGGAAATACCTCTTCCCATGAATCATTCCGTTTTCTGCTTTCTATGCTTGCAGGAAGAGCCCTTTCCTCTGTGCGGGAGCCTTGCTGGTGAACCCAAGGCCGTGGCAGAGCCAGGTAGTTCCTCACCTCTAAAAGCACTTTCCATCAGGGCGAAACCAAGAGAAAGCTCAGAGCACTGCCCTGCGCGTGACGGCACTGTCACTTCTACCTCTCTGGCTGGCAAGGTTAGGTCCATTTCTTTTGCGTAAGTATAAATTGACTGCAGCCTCCTCTCTGTGGGGAAACTCAGCCTCTGAAATGCCGCCGGTTGTTGTCTCCTGGGATCTCTCGATGGTTTTCTCTTCCTCGGGGAAGCTTTGAGCTAGAGAGGAGTAAGCCGAGGGCTTGGTCCGTCCGCTCGGCTGAGATTTGGTGGCACCGGGACCGCAGGAAAGCGTTGCAGAGAAAGATGGCCAGGTTGGGGGGTGTTGCCAGTGGGCAAGCTGGGTCCCTCCTGACTGCACCGTCATTGGTGATGGTCTGGTTTGCCCCAGGAGAGAGACCTGGAAGGGAAACTGGATGAACATAACACCCCAAAATACCAGAAAACTGCCCCACACTCTAGTTCTATGCCGTATTAAAACCCCCCACCTCTTATGTTCTGTAAAGGATGATGATCCATTAACTAATTAGTACCATATTAATGTATTCCTACAAGACTGAATGAGAAGAGGAGTTCCACAGACTGATTCTTTACTTCTACTTTTTGCAGTCCTTATGCTTTGCAAAACTCCACTGGATCTGTACCTCCTCTGCCCCAGCCTGGTTGCCTGTTCCAAATAGCAGGTTTGGACTTCATCTGAATGTTTCTTTGCAAAAAATTTATGTTGGAAGATGGTGGTTTGATGAAATTGTATGTTTCTGCATGGGCAGCATACAGAAATGGTATTGATTTGACAGTTTAACTTTGCAGGGAAAAAAGGCAGTATTTTAGAAATTGACTGGATTCGAATGACAGGTTTTGATATTTTTAGTTTGAAATAACCTTTTATTTCAAAATACAGAAACAGCAGAGGGAGGAGAAATGAAGAGCCAAAACTGAAGAGAGGCATAGCTATTGATGAGATTCTTTTTCTTCCCTTTGGAAAGGTATTTCATAATTTAAGAAAGGGGAAAAAAATATATTTTGCATTTCCACTATGGACAAATAAAAGCCCAAGTCTCTGTGGCCAGCCCTAGGCAGAGTGTCTAACAAGAGCAAAAGAGCTGCAGCTATGTGAAGAAAAGGGTTATTGCTGTGGTGTAAAATCTTCCTTCCCTTCCCTTTTCATGCTGTCTGAATCCAATCACGGAGAATGTTTATTTTGAAAAGTCATCGAGATAGAGTCGGAGCTGCGGTGACCTGGTGGCTGTTATTGAGATCTCAAACAGGCACCTTCGGTCTGAAGCCTGACAGCCCGCTGTTGTGCTGCCGGGAGGATTACAACTAGCGCAAAAGTCTTCAGCTTTTAAGGCTTGGCACGTAGGGAGGTATTCTGGGGTTTGCACGGGAGTAGAGATATAGTAATGAGTGTGTGCATGAGGGTTTGTCTCCTGAGTAACCGCTGAAGCCAGCATCAAGCTGCTAGACGTGCGCCGCCTTTAAGTTATGCAGGATTTGAAAGGTTTGGGTCTAAGCACTACCGCTGGTAGGTCTCCACAGGGCCCAGCTTAGGCTTGCAGGTTGGCTGGCTCTGTAAGCAAAATAATAATGAATATAATTACGAGTAATTTCCAGCTTGTTCATAGTCAGAAGCCAAGCTGAATCCTAATTTTCTTGGTGCAACGATGTCCTGTTCAGGATTGGGCAACTAGCACAGAGTTTACCATTCGTATTCCAATCAGCATCTTAAAACGATTCCTCTCCTCCTCCTCTCTGCTCTCACCTTTGATGAATGGGCCACTCCTGTTGGTACTGATGCTCGTGGTGCAACGACTTTCTCCGAGTGGGATTGCTTGTGCTGAACAGGGCACAAGGGAGCAAATGGCAGTGCCTCTCCCGTCCCAGCAGCCAGGACACAACGGCGAGCTGCCACCCCCAATTAAGAGACGGATCTGGTGGTAATGCGGTCCTTCAGCCCAAGAAAATGCAAAACCCCCGAGCGCACCACTGCTTTCGGATGGGGCCGTGAGGGCTCTGGGAATAAAGGGGTGGCAGTGGCCTTCTAGACAGGGCAAATCCGGGGCAGTTCCTGGGGACGGAGAGGATAGGGGCTTATCTGGTGTGGCGGCACCCGTTAGAGCACACAGCTGCAAACCCCTTCTTACGCAGTGTCCCTTTCTGACAGGGGAGAGGAGAAGCCCTGAGTGCCTGCAGGAGCAGGTCAGGGCACATCGGGACAGGGCCTGCAGCTGAGGGCGCAGGATAGAACTGTGATTTGCTGAACAAGCCATGTTTGGGCACCTTTGCTATGCGACTGGGGGATGCTGCAATGCTGGGAGGCAGGTTGGCACCTTACGCCCTTCTCCTCTGCCATGGCAGCGTGCGATGAAGTAAGTCTTTTTGGTTTTGAGCCGGATGCTTGCAGGATCTTTGGTGATTGCTACTCGTCAGGGGAATGTCCTGTCTCTAAAGCCTTTTGTTTGCTATAAATCCTCAAAGATATTTCAGATCCCCAGTTCTTACCTTGGAAAGTCTACTGCTAAAGCCCCGAACTAGCAAATATATACGCACGTAGAGAGCTTCACGCATGTAGGGACTCACCTCCAGCTCGAGCGTTACTCATACTTTCAATGTTTGTCCCCAACAAACTCGCTGCATTGGGACGCAAAGCTCGGGGAAGGGGGGGAAGGCTTTGCTCCGGTTCTGCGGGGGGCTGCAGAGAAGCTGGGGGGTTGCGCGGGCACAGGGCTGATGTACCGCTGCGCTTCCCAGGGCGGGTTCCCACCCCGGCGCCTTTGGCTCGGTGAAGGGAACTCGCCTGACTTACGACGGTGGGAGAGGGAGTAGATACCCACAAAGAGTAAAACATCTCTCTCACTCTTGCCTACCTAAAAGTATGACCTCATTTTGAGTTATAGTTTCACTGCTGCCGCTATTTTTTATTATTTCTAAACTTAAAAGTATAACAAAGGGGAAAGATAAAGTCTGAAATCCATTAAAAGGTTTTTATTCTGTGGACTTTTAAAATAAAGGTTTTTATTCTGTGGACTTTTAAAATAACTCCTCACCTTGATGTTGTTTGAGTTCTCAGTGGCTAAGCTGAATTCTAATCTTGTTCCAGGAGGTTTGCTAGCCAGCTATACCTTTCGGGCTCATATCACATGGAAGATTAAAAAAAAAAGTCATCCAGATTTCATTTTTAATCTGTCTCACTTTAAACAATTTATCATTTTTGAGATACCCAATTACCCAACCTCTTTTAGATAACCATATGATGTGCGTGTGTGTGTTACATCTGTGATCGCAAACAGAGTATCTGATCCCTATGGATTGATCCATTGGGGAATGAGGGTAATTAGTCTTTAACAAATAGAAATTTGGAAACATCTGTGCAGATTTAAGCTTAGGGAGCAGGACTAGGGAACAGGTTTCAGCATCGGGAAGAGAGCAAGAAAGCAGAACTCAAGGTACCAGGCAAATATTGCAATTAAATTAGTCAGCTGGAGGAAATTAAATCAAGGGAAATTGGAGTGTGTCATATTTTTTGATCTGGATTTCTAGCTGTTATGAGATTTTGAAGAGAGACAGTGAAGAAAATAGAAGCTAATAAGTTTTAATTTTTTTCTAGTGACTCAGAGGAGAGCTGGATGAAGCCCTTTCTGATTTTGTGATAATTAATGCAACTCCCAAGGCAAAGGGAAATGCAGTGATTAGTCACAAGTCAGCTGAACTCTCACAGCAGATTATCAGACAACTTCTCATTGTTTCAGTCTGCACAACTTTTTTTGTCTTCCTTAAACCAAGTTGCTCTTGCACGGGCCTGTCCTATCTACAGGGCCAAACTTTGCTGAAGAAATCTGGTTGCAAACTTTTGATGGGCACTTGGTGTTTTTTGCTGATTTTTTTTTCTTTTTTTGCTGATTTTTTTTCTCTCTTTTTTTGCTGTTGGTTTTTTTTTTTTCTTTTTCCTGATTTTTTCCCCTCTTTTTTTCTGATTTTTCTTTTCCCAGGTGGGGACTGGCATTAGCTAATGAGCGGATCTAGGAGCTGGAGAAGTAGAGTCACCTGAACCTTTTGGTGTGTGTTATGAGAGCGTTAACCTCTGACAGGGCAGCAGGGTCCCAGATTACTGGAGCTTTGTCTGGTGGTGCTTCTGGGGAATGGGTCAGAGAGAACCTCCTTGCTGATGAAAGGGGAGAGTATACTCTTTGCTCCCTGCCACCTCTTCCCACATCTTCCCTTTCTCCAGCTCCGGGACTCCTTGAGTGCCTCCAGGAGCCGGTTCAGCTCATTACAGCAGTGGGGGAAAAAAACTAGGGGTTTTTGCAGAAGAGGTGCATGGAGGGCTGAGGGCTCCAGAGGCACCCTGAGATGGAGGATGGGGCAGAGCAGATGTGCAAGTCCATCCTGGCAGTGGTGAACTGCTAGACTGGCAGGATGGGGACTGCGGTTAAAGCTTTTATTTCTGATTTATTGGAGAACAGCTTCAGAAATCTCCTACCTTCCCAAGTGTTCAAAAGATAGCTTCATTTTTCACACTTAAAGGAAAGAACTTCGCTGGCTCTTAGGGGATTTGGATCAGCTTCCTTTACTGGTGTCTCAACATTATTAATTTGATTGTCCTCCAAGGTCTGCATTGGGAAAAGTAGTTAAGCATGCGGTTAATTTAAAGTGCACAGTTGGGTACCAATAGTTATGAATAGATACGTTAGTGAAGAAGGACACTTCTGAGCTGTGAATGGGCAGATTTAGCTATTTCTTTAAAAAAAATTCTGTAAGATGTTATGAGTGCCTTTATAGCAGTGCCCATGTAGTGATAAATAGGGCACGTGGTCAAAGATGATTGTAAAACAGACCCAGGAACCTTTCTTAAAGATGAATGCTTTCAGTTTCTAATTTGACTGAAATTTATGCCACTTTGTTAGCAGTGTTAGTTTGGGTACAGTTTTGCCATCCTCTTGTGAGCCAGGAGGATCCCAGGCTATCCTAACCTGGACCTCCTGGGCTCGTAAACACTGGAGAATAGAGCAACACTCCATGGGCAGTGCAGTTCCCTCCCCCGGTGCCATACCCGGCCCCACGTCCCCTGCAGATATAAATTCAGCAGTGAGAGCAAAGGAGGCCAAAGGCCTTTACACACAGGCACATGACTCACTGCTTCATTTTTCATGATCACTCAGGTAGACAGCACCACGCTGACAGTTAATAGAGAAAATGGGACGTGTCCTCCTCCGTGGGGAGTGAGGAGGGAGGAGTTGATGGAGGGACCAGCAAACTCTTGCTGTGCACTGCAGTACCAATGAAGGCACACGAGAGAATTTGTAATTAGTGTCCAAGGAGGTGCAAATTAGCTGTCCCTTTCTGAAAAGTGTACCACCAGCTCCCTCCCGAGCCCGATTTCTTCTCCTTGCTCCGAGGATGCAGGTCCAACTGCATCTTGCATCCAAGGGCCCACGGGGAACGTGCTGCAGAAATAGCACGTGCCTGTTCAAAAATCGTAAAAGCTGTTAAAGTCAGAAGGTTTGCAGAGCCCTGAGTGAGCTTCCTGACAGAGCAGGTAGAGGAGCAGAGGGTGGGATGAAAACAGATTTCGTGTCTCCCTCTCCCAAGGACCTTAAAACCTCCTTCTAAGAGCTGCAGGAGAAATGCACTGGAGTCTTAGAACTATGCAATTCTTTTATAGGAGGGGGAGAGCAATGCACGAAGGTGCTGGGTGATCTTCTGGTGGTCAGTGAAGCAGGTTGTCTTCCTGTAAGCCTTTGGTTTTGTTTTTGCTTTTTTTTAAAATTGGTTGATCCTGTGAGTAGAAAGGCTCTCAAGACTGTGTGCCCACAAAAGGAGTCTTGCTTGCCTTTACATGACGTATGTGCTGATGTTCAATGTTTATGACTGGTTTTTGTTCTCTTGTTGCCCCAACCTGTGAGTACAAAGGCAACGGCTGAGTATGTTAATAGGACGAGGGGGAATGGCTTTAAACTGGAAGAGGGGAAATTTAGATTAGATATTAGGAAGAAATTTTTCCCTGTGCGGGTGGTGAGCCCCTGGCGCAGATTGCCCCGAGAAGCTGTGGCTGCCCCATCCCTGGAGGTGTTCAAGGCCAGGTTGGACGGGGCTTGGAGCGACCTGGGCTGGGGGGAGGTGTCCCTGCCCAGGGCAGGGGGGGTGGAACCAGATGATCTTAAAGGTCCTTTCCAACCTAAACCATTCTATGATTTATTTATTTTTTCAGTATATAGGAACCTCTATTTTAGAAAGCATAGACCAGAAAAACTTTAATTATTATTTTTCAAAACTGTCAACTCAATCTCTTAGGCTTTTTCATAGAAAAGGCTGATGTTCCAAAGATTTGTGCAAAATCTTTCCAAAACAAGCCATTATTTCTGCTTGCAGAAGAAGACGACAATAAATATTTCTGGGCTCGCTATGGAGCAAAGTGGCTTGGATTATTTCCACACTGCCCCAATGATTTTACATTAATATATGCCATGACATTACTTTTTTTTTCCTATTGGCACTTCATTGCATCTCAAGTATTTATTTCAGGCTCCAGACGTGCTCTGAGGGGTACCTCTAGTTATTTTAAACAAATAAATCATGTCTTGCGTGTAGGATCCCCCTCAGGGTGTGGAGGGAGTGAGGTACCGTTTCCAAGCGGTGCGCATCCCCGGGTGGCGCGTGGCAGCCCGGTGATTGATTTCTGCAGTCCTGGGGGCGAGCACTGTCCCCACGCCGCGGGCCAGGGCAAATGACCTGTCAAACTCGGTGTGTTTACCTGATGGTAATATAAACCGTGCAGATGTGCAAAGAGAAGGCTGGGACGGTGGTCTCCTTTGGGAAGGAGAAGGCTGTGTTTGGACACATTTTCTTTGGTTTCTCCCTCTAGGCTGCATGCGGGAAGTTTTTGCTATAGTTTCTGAAGTTGTGCAAAGGACCCTTAGTCTGGGTCTTGTTTCTATTCTTTCTTGGCCTCTGATAACTAAATGTAGAGTTAAATACAGGAGTGCAGCAGGAAGGACGCAGCTCACCTCCCATCTCTCTCACTTACGATGTTGTTTCTTTGTGAATGTTTGCAAGTAAAGATAGAAAAAGAAATAGATGTTGAAGCAAATCCTAGATAAAATCTCTAATTAGATTAAGACCCACAGTTATGGAATAATAAATTATCTAACTACCGTGGTACAGCTTCACAACGCTTTTAAGATTGATTTTTGCCTAAGGCCCTGGGAAAGTGACTTCAACAAAACTTAAAGGGATTAAGCCTGATTATTAAGTGAAAATACTTTTTTTGATGCCCCTTCCAGACACACGAGTAATTCTTAATGAACCTGTTAAAAAATTATACCCTATGTAACTTTGGCAGCTGCATGGAGTTGCTTGGTTCATTTACCTGTGCCCAAAGCAGAAGTTAATAAGTCAAATGCTGACCTGGAAATGTGGCAGTGAGATGATTTTTTTACTTTCAGCCCTTCCAAATTAAAATGTATGCCCCAGTGTTTCAAATACGAGGACTCTATTCATTTCTGTCGTCGTGTTCCGTCTGTAACTCAGAAGTGATTCGCGGCATCATCCATCTCCAGTCTGCTAATTTTATCAAGCTGAGCCGTGCAGGGTCCATTCCTAACAATGAAACTTTATTTCATCTCACCCATTTGTGGTATTAATCAGCAGCACTTTTCTCTCCAGCTGGTTGCTCGCCCAGTGCTCCCAGCAGCGCAGGGGCAGCCACAGCCCTTCAAGCCCCCCAGAGTCACTCCATCTCTCCCTGCATCACTTGCCTGGCTGGGGACCATCAGCCATGCTTCTTGCTCTCCAGGTGTCGGCTGAACTTGAAAGGGTTGGATGCTGCACATGAGACAGATAAGTGCCTGCCTGGATTTGAGACTAAGAGTCTGAATCTAACTTATAATGACCCCTGGGATGCTGATTTTTTTTTTTTTATGGCTTTGAGCAATAGAAATATGTACCTGGCTCATAGGAGTGTTAACAAGCAGTAATTAGGCAATGTTTGTACATGGCTTTGAGAGCTTGGGGCTATTATTTCTCACCTGCAGTGTAGTTAACAATCCATATACTTTTTTTTTCTTCGCTTCACAGCACTCTGTAAGTAGTATGTACAAAGGAGTTGCTATCTGCCACACAGGGCCATTTGGAAACCATTATTATTAAATTAATCCAGATGGCTTGACAGTGCCATTGCGTAGGGCATTGGCCTCTTACTTCTGGACATGTAAGAACACTCTGTCTCATAAAAGTACACATTACTCACCATCCATCTTCACTGCGAAGCTCTCGGGTTTTGCACTGTCCAAGGAAAACCTGGCTTGCAAGAGCCGGGGGAGTCAGTGTGTGTCAAGATGTGTGGAGAATCGGTTCCACCTGAGAATTTCTAGCGAAGCTCGGACTGATGTGTCTGCAAGGCAGTGACTTCCAAGATCCTGTCCCAAATACCGGGCTATGTGCAGTGTCTGACAGCTAAATACAGCTCATCGGTTGCTCATTCGCCATTGTTGCTTAAAAGAGGTGCGCAATGAGCAAAGCTTGGCATAGCTTCTACATGGAAAATCAGGGAATATATAGGGCTTTAAACATGCAGCAGGTATGTACCAGGGGCTGAAGATCACTACAAAAGTCTCGAAGGGGCTTTTTCAGTTTCGCTGCCACTGTGGTCCCTGCAAAATTTGGCTGGAGCTTGTGGCTGGAGTTGTACACAGGCTGTGTCGCACCCCCGCAGCAAAGGGTGAGGAAGGGGATGTGATTTTCCTGAAGAATAGGAGGATATTTTTCCAATCTGTGAGTGAGTGTAACCAGTGGAAAATACACCTCTCCGTATGCATTATTTTATATTGGTGAAAGTGAATTCTATGATCCCGTGTGCCCAGCTGAGCTTGAATGGGTGCCTCTGAAACCTTCTGGCCTTTTCTAACCTCTCAGCAATTCCACGTCACCTGCGGATTTGGCCTCGTTGGTGTTGCGCTCCGGGAGCCGCACTGGTGGTGGAGCAGTGTGCTGACAGTCCCGTGCCGTGGTCACCACTGCCGGTCCTGCCCGGCGGGGCTGTCTCTTCCTAATGGGTGGCAGGGCTGTGCCTCTCACCTCATGTCTACTTATTCCCCTTAATGGTTTCTTGTGAAGACTTTGACAAAGGTTTTTAAAAGGCCAAGTGCTTTACTTGGCTTCCCTTTAGTCATTACTTTATTGACGTTTTGCAGAAAACTAATTAGAGGCTCAGCTGCTCCTGACGGGAACTTTGCTGTTCTCTCCTGTCACATCGTGTTCACCGTGGTACTTCATCCCTAACTAGATCCCAATCTAAACCAGAGGTAATGTCTTTCGGTGCTTTATGCTCTATATAAACACCAGTCATCATCTCCGTTTGGTCGGGCTGCACGTCATGAGCATTTAATTTAGAGTCAGGGTTGCGGATGAGTGAGAAGAGAGAGGGCAGAGGGGGGCAGGCGATGGAGGGGGGTGGATGCTGGTGAAGAGGAGTGATGGGGCTGCCCCAAGGAATGGAGGGTGCCGGATGGGCAAGTGGCCCTTTCTCCTTTAACAAATCGGGTCCATTGGGACCATTTATGGAACATGAGTGATTTTGTTTGCTTCCTGGTGGAAAACATAGGTGAGATGGTTCCCTGGCCCCTTGGTGTGACCTGGCCTGATCTGACCTGCTCCTGCTGGGATTTACAAGCTAAACTTTTCCCTGTGTCTCAGGAGCTATTTGATAGGGCGATACACTGTCGAGTAACACCTCACGATGCCCGAAATGCTTGAAATGGAGAAAAATAAATGAACTTCACTGTGCCAATAGTTCTCAACGGCATTGTGGCAAGAGAAAGCCTGTAATTCAGGGGTCTGTGCTGTGCGCTTTAGGTATAGTAAAGTGAGGTGTCTCACCAGGGCATGAGTACATGCTGGGCTGGGGCACTGCGGGGCACAGAATGAGTTTTAAAACCTTGGTCTTACTCTGGATATGTGGAGCTGGAGTGGGCACCGTGCCTCCAGGCTGTTAAATGTAATTTTTCATTTCTTTTTAAGCAGTATTGAGGTGAGGGAGGTGTTAGTAAGCCCTCTTTAGAGATGGTCTGTCTCTTTTGGTGCACACATGGCCCATTTTACTATTTTTAAGGGCTGCCATAAGGTGGCAAAGCCAACATGGAAGAGCAGGGCCTGGCTGCTGGCAGCGCTTTCTGGCTCACTCGTGGTCTCTGCGGAGCAGCCTCTGCAGCGAGCTGTCACCGGGACCCCCCGCCTCGCTGCTGCGGCTGCACGCAGAGGGGAGGATGAATTGCTCTTTCCATGAGTATTAAATATTTTATTTTGTGACCTTCCTCTAATCAGATGCTTTATCTCGACCATATATTAAAAGAAAAAGTAATAAAAAAAGGATTTTAATAAACTTAACCTCCTTAAATTGTGTAATTGTCACTTGCTCAGGACATTAGGGAAGCTGTAAGGGGGGAGAAATATGTACAGAGAAGTTTTTGGTGCATTGATAATTTATTATCTAATAATCTCTTCTCTTCCACACTATTCCCAGTGTTCTCATTACTTGTATGCAGCATAACGCCCCGTTGCTAGCAGCAGGTTGCTGTGCTACTGCAGAGCCAGACCTGCTCCGTGTCGGTGTTGAACCTGCTGATGGCGGGAGGAGGAGGGACTGTGCTGGGTCCAGGCGCAGCCAAGACCTGAAGCTGTTAAAATTGCTAAGTGAGTTGATTTCTCCCCAAATGCTGGGTTGATTTTGAGAAGCGCTGCTTTCAGCAGAGCGGTGGCCAGCTTTCCTGCACCGCCAAGCCATAGCAGGTGTTTCTCAGAGACGCAAAGCCACGGCAGGAGGTTCAGCCCCATGCCAGAGACCCTTGGGGAGCCCAGGGGACGCAGGTTGGTCACCTGCGTGGGTGGGTTGGGTCCATACATGGTGGGGTCTGGCCATCATGTCCTGTGGCCATTCCTCATAGGACAGCTTTGGGGGTGACTTGCAGCCTTGGAAGAAGAAGAGGGATCCATTGCTGTACAGGTCAGTTTGCTTTGCACCTCTGCATACTGCACTTGTCAAAGCCTGCAGGGTCATGGGAAAGGCAAAGCAGAGTAGCAGTCCTCTGGGCGGAATTCTAGTGGCCCAGGGCCATGTCTGTGCTGAAAGACGGCCCTGCTTGAACCTCTTTCAGTGTGCTTCAGATGGTATAGTTCACCCAGAGGGGGTTGTGATTGTCGTGGTACAGAAGGCAAGTGTGCGTGTAAGTCTGGTATGTGGCCCTTAATTTGTTCCGTTCCTTTCCCCAGCACTCCTAGTTAGGCATAACTAGGGTGGAAAAAAGTGTCAGAGAAGCTCCAAGTGCAGCTTAGTCTCTGTTCCTACTAGGGGGCAGATCCACCCTTGGCTGTGGCGGGCACACGTCTCCTCAGGCATGTGCTGGGTGAAGGTGGTTTCCATGAAGGTGCGCAGCTAGCTGAGACTCGGGTACGAATCAGACCCTGTGGATCCCATTTCTCCCAGGCAACACATCCCAGATGAGACTTCTTCTGGTTTGACTAGTCTAAACGATACTGATAGGAGATTTCTTCACTGTCTTGAACACTGCACAAACATTGAGTGCACAAAGAAAGCCCTTGGAGAGCTCACAGACCCACTAGCAGAGGCTGTGCATCTGCTGCACAAAGCGTGTGTTTAGATTAAAGCAGAAGACCTGAGATAGCTCAGGCACTGCAGGATCCTGGAGGAGACAAAGCAGAGGTTGTCCTGACCTGAAACTACCTGGTTGTCCTGACACCTGGAACTATCCAGAGAACTCTGGGGTAAAAGTGACCAGCTTGGGTCTTCACAAGGGTGTGGGTCTACCAGGTTGTCTATGACAATGTAAAATGCATGTGGCTCTGGAGAGAAGAGGTAGCGCCAAGCCAGGTGTACAAGGGGAAACAGATGCAATTGGAGCTTGAGTTCTGTCACGAGGTCCCCATATTTAAAAGTGGAGAGATCTCTCCTTTTATGGTTTACTTTTGTGTGAGAATTTACATGACAGCTTTACCTACACCAGAGAGCTTCTCCCAGAGATAAATTCATACAGCGAGTCATCTCTGGATCAGAAGGTTATTGATGAAGAGTGAGCATGGGTCAGATAACGGATGCCTGCTGCAATTTGCAAGTACATACTGCGTTTGGGAACACGCATGAGAGTGTTACCATCGCTAGGCTTTGGGCTGGGCAGATTGACGGATGTGATTTGATTGAAATTGTGTAGAGGGTGATTACAAAAAGGAGCTAGGAAATTAAATGAAAATGCTACTGGTTATGAACCAAATGTAAATGATTTGTTTCTGTTCGTCAGAGCTGTATGTAGATTGATTCGCATCTGCATTGCCAAGGAAGGGCGCAGCGCACAGGGAACAGAAGGTTACAGGTGTTGAGGGCAGATAACTCTGCTCTGGCTGTGACTTCCCGAGCAGAACCTCTGCTTTGACTACTGGGCAGGCAGGTATCGCTCTTCAGAGTGCAGCCCTGGACAGTCTTGCTTATCAAGGAGAAAAATAGGGTGGTGCGTGGGCTGGTGGGTAGGGCTGCTGGTCGTGAATGAGAAGAACTGAGTTCTCGTCTTCCCTACGTGTGTCTGCTGAGTGTCTGCACCCTCCGGCAGTGCCCGGGGCAGCCGGGGAAGGGATCGGGGACCCACCAGTGCCAGTCTGGGAATACAAACTGCTGGGGTTTTGTAGGTATTTATTTAGGTATTGGTATGACTTTAAACGCAGGGAACGCCCTGCAAATGCAGAAAGTCGGCGTGCAATAGCTAAGAAAAGGATTTTAACAGGGATTTGCTTTGTGGTCTGAAGGTACAACTGGGTATTTGGAGGCCATGGTGGGGGAGAACGAGAGCTGTTCTCAGAGACAAACTCCTGTGTGTTAGTGGCAAAGTTCAAACCCAGACCTAAACTCAGCTGCAGGGGGAAAGGGCTTAGACCTTACTGCTGCCCCATCTGGCCGTGGAAATTGCTGCCTCTGCCCCTGCCCTGCTCTCCCCTTGATTCTTGTGATTTTAAAGTGTGATCGGTCTTATTATCTGTGAAAATCTGGGATATCTCTGCCCACCAACAAATAGGATTCTGATAAAAGAGTCAATAAGGCTAATGTTGTTTTCAGTCACTAAACTTGACTTAGAGCTGGCCTAGGAGAAAAGGAATTCATCTCTGAATACATTAGTTGATGACTGACAGGAAAATATTGCAAATGATGTAGTTGGTGTATATTATTCAGTCACCTGTTAAGCTCACTGAATATTGGAAAAATGTTTTTGCAAATGTATCATAATAATTGGCAGAAAAGAAAGAAATGAATATTATGCAACCATTTCCCCCACAAATTGCTCCATTATGTACCTACAGAAGCAAGCGCTTCCTGAATCAGGAGCGGATTCAAAATCCAAACCTCCATCTCGGGCTCCCCAGGCGCTCTCGAGGCGTGGGGGTGTGCTGACGGGGCAGGAGGGCGGCAGGAGGCTCCCGTAGCTCCCTCTGCTATGTGTAAGTTACGCGAGTGTGGCCCCCAGAGCACACATCTCTTTTTGGGCTGTGGGACCACACGGCACCATTTCAGGTCTGGTTTGCACAAGTCAGAGACCCACCGATGTGGCATGAGCTGGAAGGTCTCTTTGCTGCAGCAGATACGGTGCTGCTTCCCAAGAGAGGGTTATATCTGCTAATGAGGGTATCGGAGTCTGCGTTTGCCAACTGACACAAAGCTGTTGCAGATGATATCACCAGGTTGACGTCACCTGTGTGCACAGAGTGACACGTGCCCCAGGGATGGGCAGTGGCTGGTCCTTGCCGGGCACCTCGCCGTGTGCGACAGCAGCGGCCCCGTGGCCACGTAAGGGAAACTTGCGCCTGACAAACCCATTTCCTACACGCCGATAGCAAAGCTGGAGCAGGGGAAGAAGTCTGGGAAAATCAATGAGAATGACAGTTAGAAAAGATAACAGATAATATTGGCAGATGGGAGAGCAATGGAGTAGGAAGAGGAGGAATAATCGATGTGGTAGTTCATGATGGAGATGGCGGGTCTCAGGAGGATGTCCAGGGTGCGCCCAGCCTCTGTGTGCTGCACCAGCTCCTCGCCAGAGGGACCCTCTATTGAGCTCGAGATTTATTTTAAAGAAAGATTTCAAAGGCCAACATACTAATAAGATTCAGAACAGACTTGGAGACTTTGGCTCAGATTTCCATTGGCTCCAGACAGGATTTGATGTGCTGAATCAGTTTTCTGAATGAAGGACATGATGCTTCTCCTTCCCTTTAACCTGCCCGCTTTGTGGGCATCTCCTCGGGCTATCAAAAGCCTTGAGATTTCTCCAAGGAGCCCAAAAGGAGCTGAGGAGAAACGGGACAGATTTTGTGCCTTGTATCACAGAGCAGGGCACGCACGAGCTCCTGTTGCTGCTGGCTGGGGCCCTGCCACACACGTTTATCGCGGCTCTTGATTTCTCCTCTGAGCTGTGTCCCCTGGATCTGAAATGAAAGGAGTGTAATTGGATGCACCACCATAGTGGCCAATGACAAAAAGCATTTCTCTGAAAGCATTTTTTCCCCCCTGTTGCTGAAAGATTACATCTGATGTTATAAACCAGCATCGCTCCCAGTTGGTACCACCACTAAGTAATTTACCCTTCTAGAAAAGCTTCTTGTTATTGCAGTGTATTCACTGCAGCCATCTAGGCGAAATTATTTCTTTCAAATTCGAAAAAAGAGAAGACAGGATCTTTGTCTTGTGCTGTCCAATATTTCAAAACCCTTGTAGAAAAATGACATATAGATCCAGACCAAGAGGGGGAGAACACCCATTACCAAGTTTGATTTTTAATGAGAGAAGGAAGGGGAGCAGGGTGTTGGCGGGGAACAGAGGGGTGCAGGCACCCCAAGGAATGCTGACCCTTTTGGGGGGGGTCAGGAAACCTTGAATTATACAGCTCAAATTGGGATTTGTATAGGAATTTCCCCTGACCACAGGTGGATATTTCAGAGGAAAGAAACTAAAGTTTCATCAACAATGCCTCAGCAATTTTGTGAATATATATTGGGATATTTGTAGGAGAAGGGAGGTGTGATTTGACTACATTTGATTGCCCTTAATGTCACCTCCCTTAATCCAAAGAGAAACTTTTCACTCTCCCTACACACACTTACTTTCTCTTGCTCTGTTTTCCCCCTGGATACCTGGAAGAACGTGAGATGTCTGCAAGAGGTGTCCAACCACGGCTACCTGATGCTCAGAAATCTGTTCCTCCCTGAGTTCTGCTTTGGGGGTAGCTACCCCAAAATAACACAACACTCAGTGTCTGCTGCCCTCTGCTATGTACAGACCAAAGCTGCAGGTCTCCCGTGGGTCTGGCTTGCTGTCAAAGACCTTTAAATCCTGGAGTGCTTCTCCAGGACATGGGTAGCAGCGGGACAGGCTATCTGAAAACAAAAGTCAACCTAGCTCGTAGTTGAGGCATGTGGCGAAGTGTGCAAAATTGCTCAGAAGCTGCCAGTGATGTCCAGCTCTCCTGTATTGTACCAACGTGATGCCCCTGTCGGAGCAGCCAGACAGATCCAGGGTACTGGCACCAGATTCGGAGAGCGCAAGACCCAATGTAGATCCGTACCAGGACCCAAACTGGAAAGGCTTCTTCTCTTTTAGTGCTGCTGACATCTCAAAGCCCAGTCTGCCTCTTGTGATTCTCTCTGATTTGGGGGTACACCCCCTGAGGGGTGATTTCAGCTCTGAGCTCCACCTGGACCTTTCCCCGTGGTGCGGGGCAGCCTGTGCTGGCTCAGGGGCTGTCGGTCCCAGCGGTCCCAGCCTCGGCAGACTGGCTGGCAGGAGGGAGGTATGTTTGTTGGGTTTCGTGTGCTTCTTTACCAGAAAGAGGGCTGTGGGAATACGAAATGCATGTGAGTCCACCTGTTAGGCTATTTGTGTTAACTTTTGAAGAACTGGCCAATTTCAATGCAATTTGACAGAAAAGAGCTTAAGAAGGTAATAGATTTCTGAAAAGCTCTGTCAAAAATCTGGATGGGTGAGAGAAAACCTGCAACATGAACTTACGTATGGGGGGTGTAAAAAAAATCGGCGTGGGGGCTTTCCATAAGAAAGTAGGACTTGGTAATTTTCCTGGCTATGAGGAAACTTAAAATGTGCGGGGTCTTTGTTTTTCCACTATAAGAAAGGAGGAGGTTGGGGCGTTGAATATTCAAGGTGTCCCATGCTTGGGGTCCCTGGGGACCATGGCAGGTACCTAAATTAAACTGGACATCGATAGGAAGAAATTGAGAAGGGAAAAGACCATGTTCAGGGGGACGTGAAGGAAATAACGGGAGTATCTAATTCTAGGAGAAAATTAATATCTTGCAGTTCTGTAATCCTTTCCATTCAAGGACGCTGTGGTACCTTTGTAGAAAGTTGGTGGGTATCTCCATCACTTTTTTACAAATACAGAAGTGGAGGCACAAGGGCATGGAAAGTTTGTGCCAGGACCAGACATGGTCTCTGAGCCTCCTGGCTCTCATCTCTGAGCCTCAGTCACAGGACACTTCATTTTCTTGTAGCCAAGGAGAAGCCAGAGGAAAAGAAAATGAAGATGCTGTTGGTAGCTGTCGCTTCTCATGAAAAACTTGAGTGGTATTGTCTATTTTTGTAATGGGTTTTTTAGAAAGTCTGCCAGGATTGATTTCAAAACTGTAGAATTAGAGAATCTCTGACATCTCTAGGTCAGTTGTTCGAAAGGTTAATAATTTCTATTAAAAACAACCCTGTGCTTCTTACTGAGTGTCTTGAGACGGAGAATGAAGGCACAGCTCTGCTTTCCTTGATGCTCTTTGCTTTGCTGGCTGCTAAAGCCAGAATTTCTTCCAAAGCCTCTGCATGCCGGCAGTGTGGATGCTAAATTTAATATTGCTCCCCAAACATCCAGACGTGCAGGTGGCTGACCTTCACACCTGGCTAAATAAATCTGCTCTGTGCTCCCTGCCCTATTAGGAGGTCACACGCCAAAGCGCCGTGGTGGGGCTGGCCGGAGCCTGCCCTCTTGGGGGAGCGTTTTGCAAGCTAAAAAAGAAAGCTTAAAACCATCAGGATGTCTCTCTGTCTGAGAGAGAGAATCCATCAGAGATTATTCTGAGCCTTGTTCCCAATCAGCCCAAGGCAATGGCAGAACTGTACGCTCCCGTGATTTAATCAAGACAGGCAGCGTGGTCCAGCCGTTCGGCGGAGGCCGGGATGCTGCTCCCTGCGTGGGGTGCGGCAGCGGCGGCAGGGCAAACGCATCCCCCGAAGGCAGCAAACAGGGGCCTGAGCACATAAACTACCTGAAAAACGGTTACACTCTGTACCCTGCTTAGCCTCTCCGTACACGAAATGGCCGGCTAATAAGAGACAGATCCTCAAATCACTATTGAAGGTGTTGTGAGAGAACTGCCTCACTCTGCTAACTTTCAATAATTGGTGAAGCAATGGCAATAGAGTTTGTGCACTGCGGTGGAAGAGATCTATTAAGAGTCCTTTCCAAGCCTGTGCTGCTGGGGAGAACAGTTAATTGAAACTATAGTGCTTACTTTAATTGTGTCTGTCCGTAAGCCTTTGCTCGAATTGCTCTGTCGAGGTTGCTTCCCCACTCTGCGAGCTCTGCTCCTGAGCTGGATGGTGCTACAGTGTCAGTAAGAGGTTTTTTTGTTTTTTTTTTTTTACAGCAGATTTGGTTTTACTTTTGTGAAGTACAGCAGGACTTCAGAGCTGCACAAAACCTGATCCCTCAACCTCTTTCCTGCAGAGAGCCAGGGCTGTCTTCAGATGTTCTGCATCGGGTGCTTATGGCCTGGGGGTTCGTCTCCAGCCTGCAGAGCATCGCGTGTTCACGCTGAGCCAGCTCGCTTCTTGCCCTGAAGGAGAACGGCACCTTGGCACTGGTTTTGGTGCTCGATAACGCAGACCCGGTTACTGAGTACATCTGAGTACAGAGGCAGCATCTCTGAACACAGCGGCACTGGGATGCGCAGCTCAGCGGCAGCTTGGGGTCAGACACAGTGTCTTGTGT
This sequence comes from Ibidorhyncha struthersii, assembly GCA_013398815.1. NCBI lineage: Eukaryota > Metazoa > Chordata > Aves > Charadriiformes > Charadriidae > Ibidorhyncha > Ibidorhyncha struthersii. Next base: position 754,010 of record VZSZ01000021.1, on the reverse strand, counting down.
GACAGGTTTGGACGTGGTTAGCAGTAGTGGTGCGGGTAAAGAGTGGGACAGGTGCTGAGATGGAGAAGGGAAGTTGTGTGGCGGATACGGTCCATCCCACTGGTAGCGCTGTCGCTGCTGGCACTGGCCAGCCCAGAGCAGAAGAGAGCAGAAAAAGTGGGATACTGGTGATTAAAGTGATCCCAGTGACCAGGGCGATAAGGAGCGGTATTAGAGGAGACATCCGAGTGGGAAGCCGGATTAGCGCGTACGAGCGCTGGGGCGGCTGTGCAATGCTGGGGCCAGGGAAGGGATAATCCTGCACGGGAACAGGCTGGCAGAGGGAGCCAGGGCTCAGCGCCACGGGCTTTAACCCAGCCTTGTGCCGGAGCTGTGCTGCTTGCCAGGCTGCTGTAAAATAAAAGAAAGCCCAAGGAACGGTTCCTGTTGAGAAATCCAGTTTGTTCCGGGGAGGTCAGAAACCAGGCTGCGCTGCGGGTCCCCTTGGTGGGTGCTGCTTTTCCAGTGCCTGACCCATGGGGGAGAGAGGGATGCTGATGTTTAATAACTCCAGGGGCAACGTTAATGAGTGAAGTTTATCAGAATCCTGTGTTAGTCTACATCGCCTTGTATGGCCGTTCCTCCCTTCCGTTAGATGACTGCTTTGCCTTTCAGGGGGGTCTGGTGCGCTGGGCAGGAGCCCACGGCCCCGGGCTGCGCTGCCGGCCAGACCCCGCGCTGCTGGGTGGCTCTGGGAGTCTCGTCACCTCTGCCGCTCCCCTTGTCCTGGCGTGAAGCGAAGGCTGATGGTATGACAGGGGCTTTGAGAGAGGAAAATTTACCACTGAGCATATAAATGGTAATGCCGGGGGGGAGATGGGTTCAACCGAGAGAGGTACCAGTCTGGTGGGATCAGGCAGTCATCTCAACTGGGGGAACCACCCTGGGGGGCTCGGCTTTGCTCCTGGGTGTCCGGACCCATCCCTGCCCTGCAGAGGAACGAAATGAGCATCCAGCATGCTCCCTTCCCTACACAGGCTAGCCCCAGCGCTTGTTTGTACTGTGCCGGCAGTGGGAAGGGACTTAGTGTGAATTAAATTGAGTGTAAATTATCCGCTTTGCAGTGCCAAGAAAGTATAAACTGGTTTGAAGGCTACATGGGAACCAAGCTTGTTATTTTAAAAACCTGAGCACCCTGAGCTTGGGACCCCTGGGAGCTTTCAAAAGTCTCCAGCAGACTCTTGCTTTGTTTGCATGGATTAAAAATGTAAATATATTTAGGCTATGAATGCAGAATGGGGAGAAAAGAAAATATTAGAAAATATTATGCATTTCCGATTTTTAGATTTATGCTCTTCCTCATAAAAGTGTGAATGACATTTATTTGGCTGGCTGCATAATCCATGTTAACAAGACAATTAGTATGTGCTGAAAGTTATTATTTTCCTCGGCACGTCAAAGTCAGGACTGCTTCTGGATTTGGAATGGAGCCTTGATTCATTTCTTATTCGTGGTAAAAGATAATATTGAATTTTTCTCCAAAGATCTTGGCAGCATGTAATTAATACTTTTTTTTTTTCCCCTGCCTTAAACAAAATGGAGCAAAACACAACAACCTAACTGGGGAAAAATTCAGACAAAACTGAACATTTCTTCTTTGTGTACTGAGTGAATTCTGGGCTACTGAAAGGCAGCAGACTGACGGCCACGGATGGCTGCAGCTCCCTCCTCGTTCCCGGAGCAGGTACGGGGCCAGCAAAGGCGCTGTGTTTTTTGCAGGCACCATGATGAGTCTCTAAGAGGCAACTTTGCTGGAGTTTCTCACCTCTATTGGAACTGGCTCAAAAGCATTTAGGTGGCAGAATCTGGAGTTCGACAAAGCCCCGGATGCTGCCGCGTTACGTGATTGTGTATTACTTAAACTGGTGCATAAATACTGTGGTCGCTGCTCATTCCTGTTCAGGTGCAACAGCCTACACCGGGGCCCCGGGTTAGCCTGCTGCGGGTTTCTTCTACAGCAGGGCTTCAGTTAGTTTATCAAGGCTTGTGTCTGTGCATGATAGAGGGCTTATAAAAGACCGTTCGATAGCAGTGTTTTTAGCTTTTTCTTTTACCTTTTCCTGCCCTTCTCCCCCTTCCACAGGCTGCAGCTGTGTGAGCTGTACGCGGCCGAGCAGGGATGCTGCCTCCCTAGCCCCGGCAGCAGGCAGCTCACGGCCGGATCCGCTCGGCTTCAGAAAGTTTTGCAGCCATGGCTGAACTTGAGGCTGATGCATCAGAAAGACCTGAAACATTGAATTTAGAGTTCCTCTCTGTCATGGTTTAACCCCAGCCGACAACCAGGACCACGCACCTGCTCACTCGCTCACCCCACTTGAGATAGCGGAGAGGGTCGGAGGTGTAAAAGTGAGAAAAAACTTGTGGGTTGAGATAAAGACAGCTTAATAAGTAAAGCAAAAGCCATGCACGCAAACAAAGCAAAGCAAGGAATTCATTCACCACTTCCCATGGGCGGGCGGGTGTTCAGCCATCCCCAGGACAGCCGGGCTCCATCACGTGTAACAGACTTGGGAAGAGAAATGCCATCACACCGAATGTCCTCCCCACTTCTTTCTTCTTCCCCCCAGCTTTATATGCTGAGCACGACGTCCCATGGTATGGAATATCCCTTTGGTCCGTCGGGATCAGCTGTCCCCACTGTGTCCCCTCTCAGCTTCTCATGCACTCCCAGCCTGCTCGCGCTGGGAGGAGCAGAAAAGGTCTTGACTGCCAAGTAACAGCCAAAAATATTAGTGCCCCTGTCACTATTTCTCATCCCAAATCCAAAACGTAGCACCACACCAGCTGCTAGCAAGAAAGTTAACTCCCTCCCAGCTGAACCCAGGATGCTGTGGTACCTGCTTCGCAGCCAGCCTTGGAGGAGGAGAGCCTGTCTCCGGCGTCCTGGGGAGCTGGGGGCTGTGGTGGGGGCTGGAGGCAGCGCGGAGGCTGGGTGTGATGCCTGGGGTGCGGGATGGGGCTGGAGGGATTTACTCAAGAGCTGCTCTGAGCAGAAAGGTGTGGGGTTGCTGGAGAGTATGTAGATGACTGCTCCTCGGATTTCATGTTCTTTTTTAGTACGGGACTTTGGTTCCTGGCAGTAGGTGGAGATGAAGCCTGTCTTGGCTGAGAAGTGGTGGCAGGTGAGGCTGGGAGGAGGCTGGAAATCCAGAAATGCTGCATTTTAGCTTATTCACTTTATCCTGTAGTCACTGACTCTGCGCTGTTCCTTCCCGTGACCCTGCCCAGAGTGTCAGAGCGGTGGTGCCATGGAAGGGAATCGAGATTGACAGGCAAAGGAATTGCTTCGTGAGCAATCTGTATTGGAAGGGAGACGGTATAGAAAAATAGGGCAGGTGATGCTGGGTCCATCACTGGTGAAGCTGTGTGGCCCTCCCTCAGGCTGAGGGCGTACTTGGTACCCAAAGTGGTGGTCACCCCCCCTGGGGAACAAGGCTGCCACTGATGGAGCACAGCCAGTGAGGTGAGGACCATCCTTGTAGGCTTGATTTCTAGCTCTGCAGTTGGTTTCGTCTGGGCGTCATGGGTGTCCCTCTGCCTTGGCTTCCCCACTTGCAACAAGGGCAGGAGCAGTTTTCTGCCTTCTGGGAAGAGACGGAGAGCGGCTGATTAGCGTTTGTGAGGCAGAATGATGAACACCCCTGGTAAGACCAGGAATAATCAAGCACGGGGGCTGGAGGGGTGCAGTAAATAAGGCAGAGGTTTCCCCATTGAATGAGAATGAATTTAAGCACCGAATAGCTCTCCTGTTCCCTGAGCAGCATCTGTCCTGTACTGCAAACGAGGCAGGGGTCCCGCGGGTAATAAAGTGGGATTAGATCCCGAAACATCCTTCACCCAGGCGATGGGGCTGGGAGGATGGGCCAGTAATTAGCGAGGGGAGAGGGCAGGTCTGCGCGTACAGAGCTGATCCCACCCTCCCCGGGTAACGCCGCTGCCTCCAGGAGCGTGAACGTGGGGTGAGATGGGGTCAACTAGCTTTGACAAATAGCAGATGTGGCAGGGAAATTGATGAAAAACTTCAGAGAGGTGAAAAGATTTAGGGTTAAGTATGAAAAATGTAAGTGTTCCTGGCAGCGTGACAATCTTCACAGTCATATTTCAATTCCCAGATGAAAGTGTTTTATTTAGGAAGGTCACCGCTCTCCTGGCCGGCCACTGTGAATACGTGGCCAGATTTGCCCCTCTTGAAACATGGAGGCATAAACAGGATTGCAGCATGTGTTATCTTTTTATTCAAAACCAATGCCTTTATCGGTCTTTCCTCATCTCCCTGCAAATTGTTTCTTGATGAGGGACTTTAATTGTTGCAGAGCTGGTCCTCCGGGTACAGCTTAATTCCTCTTATCTGGCATCCAGGTGCATCCCAGCCCGGCTCGCTCCAGACCACAGTGAACTCATTTAAGCCATTAAGTGCGATGGAAGCAAGCGTGAGCCTTTCGAGGAATGCTGTTGGGTGACACGTGCACATCAGCCCCAAATAAAGGTTAATTTCATTCATCAGGAGATGCAATTAAGCCACTTTAGCTGGTAGCCATTGTTCTGGGCTATACTACCTATTATGAGCATTGACACAGAGTGTTTTAGGAGCCGTGATTTCTGTGTTTTCTCTTGCTGTTCAAACACTAGAATAAATTAGGCCCCAACAACCCTAAATGTAAATAATTCCTACAGGGTGTTTTTTGTCGTATCTTGGCCAATCACTGTTATTATTTTCATAATTATGCCATTCTCCATCTGCTTGATGGAGTTAATGTCTCACTTTGTCAATCACTGGCCCATCTTCCTCCAGCATCTCGGCAATAGGCAGCCAGCGTATGCAGAAATTAGGCTATTTTCCAGACATTTAAATGACAGCTTTTAGTGCATGTGTGTTCATCTTTGCGTGTATTCATTGACTGGCTCCTCAATTCTGCCTCCTCAGGGAAAGATGTGGGCGCAGGAGGGGCTGAATCCTGCGTCTTGCCACGCCGGTGTTCCACAGTGCGTCTGGGCAGAGCTGCAGTGCTGTTGATAGAGCAGAATGGGACTCATCTCTCTGGCTCCTCTTCTCCCCCCAAAACTTGACACCCTCCTTCCCAAAAGGCAAAACCAAGGAGGGGTGTGCTGGGGCATGGCTAGGGGCAGTCAAGAGGGTGCACGAGAGAGAAGCAGCTTCGTGCGCTGCCCCGTGGGCTGTACTGCGAGCATTGGTGTGTGTGAATCCCGTTTTCTCATTTATGTGATAATAGCCACAGGCCTCAGCAAGAAGTGGAGTGGGGGAAAAGCGCTGTCTTGTTGTTGGTTGACTCCAGGAAGGGCCAGTTCGTGCTGCTCTGCCTTTTTTAGGTGGAGAACAGCCCTCTGTGCTCTTCCTTTCCCATGTTTTACGTGCTCCAGCCTTGCCGTAAAGCAGCGAGGCAAGAGAGAAGGCAGGGTGGCCGTGCAGGGACTGTGGGCTGGGTGGGTGAGCTGGATCGCGGCGTGCCGCTGGTCAGAGAGCGGCTCAGCTGCTGGAAATGTGGGCAACCACCGACCAGTCAGCCCGCCCTGCCCTGGCACCGATGCCCGCAGCACCCTCCTGTGTCCCAGCCGGCAGGGTGGGGGACAGGAGGTTCTTCTCCGCCTCGTAGCAGGGTAGAGGGGTTATTAACAGCATCTCTGCGCTTACCCACGTGGGCACGGAACGTAGGCAGGTTCGGACAGACGTGAATAAAGCTAAACTAAAACCGCAGAGTGCTGCAGCCCAGCTCTCCCTGCGCAGCCCTAAGTGGGGGGCTGTACCACATCCCCGGTGGATCCTAATACATCTCGCGTCTCCCCAAAGCTCATTATCGTGGCTGAAGCGCAGACCCAGTACAGCACCCAAGCTGGCTCAATTAAAGCTAGTTTGAGTCGTTCTGCACAGACATACCCTAAGGGAGAAAGCGCTGATTATTTGTTCTGCACAGCAGTTTGGCTACCTGTAAACAGGCATGCATCCTGCTAAGCGCATCCCTGGTAATGAGCTGAGGCCATTGCGTAATTAATATTTCAAACATTACCAAGCTAGATTGATATACTGTAAATGAACGGTGTCAGATGACAACGGAAATTAGATAAGGAGCAGCTGGAAGTGATCTGCTTGTATTTAAGATCTAGCACTGCTAGGAAACTGTTTTTATTAGCAGGAACTTGAAAAAACTTCAGGGATATTCGAAGCGGTACTACATATACTGAGTGAGAAGGGGGCACTCATCTTCTTGCTCCCCCGTACCCAGCGTGAGGATTAGATTCTTCATTAGCACGAGCCAGCATCGCTGTACAGTGTGGTGCCAGCCACGTTCGTTAGCTGCGTGTAATTGGCCTGTGGTTTGGAAATTGCATGCAGGGTTTGGGGGCAAAGGAGCTTTTTCTGAAATTCATAATAAAATGAGGAATTGGGTAGCTGAGCGCAGAGGTTTGAATTTCAAGTGAGGATGCTCCACTTAATGAAAGGTAGAATTTCTTCGATGACTACTAAGGGTTACAATTTTTAGGTTCCCAGAGCAAAAAATATAGCTGCACCACCCACATCCTGGTGACAAATTTGCTTATTTCTCTTAGTTATTATCCATCTTGGTACAGAGTTTGCAGTTCATTTTTGGTATGTTATTTGTAGAGTGTGGTTTTGGTTCCAGATCTTTGATCGCTAATAGATTATTCAGTTTAATAGTGTGTTTTGTGTTGAATGTATTATACCTGCTTTGAATATTTGCCAGATTCACGTTATTTACTCCGGAGGAGATGCAACGTCCCCTTCATCCTGAGTGGCGAACAGAAGTTTGAAGGCTGGCTGATTTGTTTCTGTCAGGATGAGAAAGCAGTGATATGTAGCAGCTACATTTTCTGTGTAGCCTTTTTTCTTAATCATTCACACACACACAAAAAAAAGGAAAATGCACATCCGTCTTGTTTCCTTGAGCACAATAGAGATAATTCAAGCAGATTCTTAAGCCAGAAATCAACACGTCTGCCACACCAGCGAGCGCTGTGACTGGAAAACTAAACCTCTCGCATCCCATATTTGTGACTTCTCTTGGTTCGCTGCCTCTGGAGCGTACGAGCAGAAGGGCAGCGCTCTGCCCTCGCCTGCCTCCTGCCCACGTCTTCTGGGGTCTCCCAGGCTGCAGGCATCCTCACCCGTGAAAGGCTCCCTGGCAGGCTGGCCAGGCGGTCCAGGTTGCCTGGCAGAGACCGAGTCTGAGTCTCCGTGCCTTGGAGAAAGTCTTCAGGACGTTTGTTTTGTACCAGGTTTTGGAAAAGGCAGGTGGAAGATGTCGCTGTCCCATACGATGCCATCTGGAAGACGGGATTTCTTGTCTCTCCCCGTCACGACCAGCCCTGAAATACACTGTTTCAGCATCGGTTTAGGATATTGTGGACTGCTTTTCTTCTGATAAAATATATTCTGTTCAATATCGAATATTTATCTGCTGTATTCAGTATGGGTTTGACACTCATAGGTTTCAGGGGTCTGTGACTGTTCCTGGGTCCTGCTAGCAGCCACCTGGATTACAAGTCCTGTTGGGAAACAAAACGACTCTTTGGTCCTTTACGAGGCATGGCATCAAAAAGAGGTAATTTATTTTCAGTTTGGATGAAGAACCTTGCAGAAGAGAAACCTCTGTGATAGTAAAACTCATTTCAAAAAAGAAAGAGGAAAATATTCCTTTTATGAAATGTAAACTCCCTGCTGTGGAAAACTATTGAGGCAAGTAGATGAATAAGATTATAAAAAGGATTAGATATGGATTATCCAGGATTAAGGCAATGAAGTCTCTTGGATAAAATTCACAAGAGGTTTTCGTCCTGGTGTGTTTGGGGTCCTAGATAAACTGTTACTTCTATGTAGGAAAAAACTCCCCTCTCCTGCATTGCAAAGACCAACAGATTGTTTGGGTTTGCTCCATTTCATTCTTAAAAACCTCAAAGTCCCAAAGTGAACAAGGCTGAGTGTAAAGACCTCGTAATAGTGACTGGTAATACAGTACCTGATGACATTTAATGTAGTTGAATATAAAGTATGCACATGGGACAAAAACCCCCTTAGTGTTAACAGTGTATGTATGCAAATATAAATATATATTTTATATATATACACGCACATAAAATATACAAATATTTTTATAAATATTTCTTTATTTTATATATATAAAAATATAAACATACATACATACATATATATACTCTGATGGTCCTTGACCTGACTAGTGCCCTGAGGAATGAGATGTTGGCATTATAACAGAGAGCGCCTAAGAAAGCGTAAGCTTGGTGCTCAAGAGCAACCAAATAAGTGAATCAAGTGCGAGGAATTATCAAGGAATAAACGGAGAACAAACCAGAGGATCTTGTTATGGCACTGTGCAGACCACTGCCGATCTTCTCCGAGCCCACAGCCGGTCTGGGTCCCCGCTGCGGGATGTCCAGCAAGGCTGGGCAAGGGGCACAGGGCAGCTCCTCCCCCGGGGAACAACAGCGAAGGGGTCAAGGAGTCCAACCTGGAAAAGAAAAGGCGGAGGGCAGATTATGACAGAGCTTGAGAAAATCAGGGGTGGCTTGAATTGGGAAGAGAGGTTCACTGCCTCTCGTAAACCCGTGCAGACGCAGACTGCAACAGCAGGTTCGGAAAACCCCGAACAAGGGTTGCTTCAGGGAGTGGCTGGCAGAGGCGCGGAGCTGCCGGGCGCAGGACATCGCCAAGTGAGAAGCTGGCGTTACATTTAAAAAGTTGACTAGCAAAACTGTGGGGAGGAAAAACCACAAAGGGCTTCTGGCTGCAGCGAGCGCAGCACCGGTCCCAGGGATGTCTCACTGCTTGGCCTCCTCTTACCCGTGTCCCCGCGGCAGCGGTCAGTGGTGGCTGCAGGAGAGAGAAGAGCCAGACCAAGGCTGTTGTGCGGCTTGAGCGCGGCTACCGTGCAGCTAATGAGCTGTACCATGCTGGAAAGGAAAGGGTTTGTACAAGTTGTTCTCTGAGACTTCCAGCACTGTCCTGCTAGCGTGAAGCTCCGTTATCTGTGTACGTTATTACAGAGCTTTAATCCACAGCACCATCTTTCAAAAGTGTTTGGTCTTTAAGTTTGGAACTGCAACAGTCCAAGCGATCAGCTCCATCCCTGTGTCTAATAAAGGATCTATTGCTTGGTTGTAGACAGCGAAAAATAATTTTCAGATGTTGCTGCTACTCTCAGCGGGGTGTAATAGAAACTCATTATCGTTCACAAGTCTAACTTAATTACATTTTTTCTTGAAGGATGTTATGCTGGCTCAGCGGGAAGGGGGGCTCATCTACATAACATTCAGGGGCTGTCTTCTCAAAACTTAGTAATATCTATGGTAAACACCTAAGAAAGGTGGGGAATTACTTTAGGACCTTCTTTTGATCAATGCAAGCTGCGACATGGATCCACCAGACCCACAGGAAACATTATCGTGCCCAGTATCTGAATCGATAGATGATGAGATGTTACCTTGCTCCTTCTGTGCTGCTTGTTTTCATCAGATGGTCACAAAATCTGAAAATTAGTAATTTCTGTATTGGTCAAATCTTGAAGGCTTTACTTGTTTCTTTCTTAAATTTCCTTTGCAGGAGGAAGTTTTCCTTCAAAGAAAGCTGAAGGCTTTACTGAAAATTGAAAGAGTAAAAGACAAGACATTGGAATCCCGTCTAGGGTGATAAAAGCATTTTTTGGTTACGTATAGATGACGGCTGAGTATAATCTGGCAGTGTGTGAGGTAGGTGTCCTTATCTCTGTTGTGTGGTTAACCATGGGGTGCATTGCTTCAGGTCACTCACAGTTGGGTGTGGGGAGCTCTTCTCCAAGGCCAGGTCCACCGAATGCCGCTTTCTACATCCGTGCCGTTGCGGCAGGTCCTGGCACACCGTGATCTGGAGGGTATAGCAGGGAACTGAAAATACCCAAAGGCAAAATGCCTTTGAGCATTTTATTTCACGGGTTACCCGTCGTGAGGATGAATACAGCTTCACAGAGCTGCCTTCTAGGTCAGCCTGGGAGGGCTCTGCAGCCTGAGCCCAGCCCAGCAATTACCGCTGCTCGGCACGGGCTTGGGTGGGTGGTCACAGCCTGCAGGGCGATGGGTCAAGGGGATGAACTTTGCAGGCAGGCTCCAAGAAAGGAACAACAAAAAAAAAGGTGAAAGGGGGCGAACTCAGCCATATAATTAGCTGTGTAATTAAGCTTTCTCTGGGACAAGGAACTCTGGGCCAGTTCTGCCTCCTGCGAAGTGCGGTGACACCTCCAACGTCCCTGGCTTAAGAGAAATAAAAGCAGTGCCTGGGAGTGTTTCTCCGACGGGGGACACGGATACAGGAGCAGTTACTGCGGCAGGTTTAGCAAATGTCTTTGGGGTTAAACTGGAAGGATTTAGCCATTGATATGGCATAGGGGGTTGCCTGGTAATGCATATGGCCCCGGTAGGGGAGAGGAAGTCTGAAACAAAGCAAAAGTAATTAAACAGAAGCAAAGCAGGCAGCCCTTCTCTGCTGATAATCTATGCAAACTACAAGGTTCCTTGTTTGGACAATCAATAAACCAGCCCATTTTATTTTATTTTTGTGTGGTTGCATGTACTGGCTACATTGTGATAGAAACATTGCAAAGAATTGATTCACAGATAGAAATATATCTGGGTTGCTTGTGGTTTATTAAGAAGATCAAGATAACAAGTGCTGCATTATTGATCAAACCCAGAGGGACACTTCCTTTTTTTTCTGCTTGTCGATGAAATTCTGTTGTAATTATTTCTTCCCTTTTCTCATTCTTCCTTTCCTCTCACCCCTCCCTACCTCTCTGGAGATGCAGTAATGAAGTAAGTGCGAAAAATGTCAGTCAGGGCTGGCAGTGGGCAGGAGAAGGGCAGAAGAAGGGAGACAAGCAGAGATGCTGTAAGGAAAGAATGCATTTGCCAGCGTGGATAGGAGAGCTAATGCTCTTCATTGAAGCTTAACAGGGACAGAAGCTTAACAGGAGCTGAAGTAGCCTTTTTTGTTTGCACTTTAGAAATCTTTTACTGTGGTTTTAAATCTTTATTTACAGCATAATCAAGCCTGCCTGCTGGCTCCTGTGCAGAGCTGGATTTACCAGGCGTTGGGATTGCGGTGGGCATGGGGAGGGGACAGCTACTGGTCTGCTACTTTTAGCAGGAAAAAAAAAGGGGGGGGGTATGTGTCTTTCCCCGGGGCCCTCCGAGGACACTGGTCGGTGTGTGCGTATCAGTTACGACCATGGAGCAGCAGTTTTTGGGGCAAGCATGGAAAAAAGATATTTATCGACTCTTGGCTGGAGAGATGAGCTTTGAAACAAGAGCAGCGTTTATTTGTGCAGGGATGGTCCCACTGCCTCTGAGTCCCAGATGAAGCTTTGTTCTTCGTGTCCCTCGTTACATTCTCTAAGTGAACGTTTTTTCACCCATTGGTATGCAGGTCAGACAGAACTGGGCAGGTTTCAGTGCACCTTGTCCTCTCTGCCCCCTTGAGATTTTGCTCCTCGTGTGCATTGGAGATCTTTTTAGCAGTTCAGAGCAGGTAGACTTTACAGTTTTTCCACCCCTAATTTTTGCATGTAGTTGTGGGTACCTTGGCTGTGCACTCCTGGTGACCAGAACTCCTCGAGGATGGTCTCCAGCTCGGTCATCAGGCTGGACAATTCCAGCTGTGCAGATCTGCCGTGAAGAAAATCATTAGATCTTGGCATAGGCCATGTCCTGTCCTTCATGGTAGGCTCAGCCTGAAGCGTCCCACATGTGTCCTTAGAGCAAACCGCTGAGGAGTTTGTGGGCCACCGCAAATTTGGGTTGATTTTCCTTCTTTCCTGCTTCCCCTTGCCTTCCTCTCCCAAAACCAGAAAGGAGCTCACAGTTCATCGCAAATCAGGGACAGCATCAGCTGCATGACTCGCTATTGCTGTACAACCCCTGACCACGTCAGCGCTGCCCTTTCAGCTCTCCTGCCAAAGCCTGGAGCAGCCATGGGACGTCTGTGCCGCGCTGTCGGGGCCGTGCCACGTGCAGGGACCCCGCGAGAGGTCCCGGCTGGCAGCGCGTCCTCACGTCTCCTGCTCCAGCCTCAGGGACTGCAGGACGGGAGGAAGCCTCTGCTAGTGCTGGGTTTGCTTATCCACACTAAGTTTACTCATTGGTTATTAGTGTATTGGATTTAAAGTTCTTTCTGGGACAGCAGGTTGTCCTCCCAAAGCTCCTTTAATGGCGTGCGTGTACTTACCCCGCGGTTATTGCCCCCACTGAGATGTTACTGTCAGCTAATCTTTAGCGTGAGAGCTGATGCTGGCCCGGAGGTGGAGGAGTGTGGATACCACGCATATTGCTGCTGTAAAGGTGATGCTGCAGCTTATTGAAAACCTCCTTTCCCCTCCCCATGGACCTGCTTAAGCGCAACTCGAACGGCTTTTCCACTCAGAGGCCGTGGGACGTGTTCCTGTCCTTTATATTCAACATAATATCTTGCGTACTCAGCATATCATCTCCTCGTTAAACCCCGCGCCTGCCGAGGGTGCAGCCTGGGGCTCGGCGAGACGGCGCTCCCACGCGCGGCACCGGTGAGGGCTGTCTCTGCTCCGCAGCCGCCACTGGTCCTCCTGCTGCCTCTGGTTGTTGTGCAATTTGTACAGGCTGAGTTTTCCCACCACAGACATCCCGCAGGCCCATAAAATTTAAAAGACTTGCCTGGGCGTAATTGGGTTGTGTTCTGTTTATATAACCAGACGAACAACAGGTTCGAGATACTAGGAGAGCAAAAAGTCAAGCGTAACAGAGTTAGGAAGAGGCCAGAATTAAACTGGTTTGTACAGTTGCCTTGTGTGCGTACACGTTATGACCATCTTTAATTGCATGGTCGCTGCTAGCACTTCATGTCCTGCCAGGAAGATGAGATGCTCTAATGCTCCCAGTAAAAGCATCGCTAGCTGGTTTCATTATCTTTTTAACATAGGAATGATTTTGTGTGTTTATCTGTTTTCTCTTGTTTTCTGAAATACCCGACTCATTTTGGCTGAGATATTTCAAATCTCTTTAGCCTGATGTAGGCTATATATGATATATATAATTCAATATATAAAATTCTAACCTCATAGAAAATTTGGCATTAAAATCCAAGCAAAACCAGTCTAACAAGAGGCACTTTTACCGGGCAGTGCTTCTGGTCCTGATGGCGATGCGTGTGGCTGACAAATACGATTAATTTATTTATAGAAGAAAAATACAGGCAGATGTTGGAGATCTGGAGTTCCCCTCTTATTTGAGAAGTGACAGGGAAGTGCTGGAGTAAACCAAGGGTCAGAAGCTCATAACGTGACAAAGGCAGATGGTGCCGCGTGTCAGCCTTCTCGCTGGGCTCAGATTTGGTACTAAAATGTAAAGGGTTTGTGAGAGGTATTGAGACCCAAAGGTCACTTTAGGTTTGTCCAGCTGTCAATGAAGAATAAGGCAAGTCCTGAAAGCGATTCAGGCTTTCTGTGGTTCACAACTACATTCCTAATTTAGGTGGATGTGACAAGTAGGTAGACTTACGTTTTGCCCAGGCAAAATGACTACAATATACATACAATATTTCCTATAGCAGCACCAGCTTTACTTGCAGAGGTGGGAGAGGGCACGAATCAGAGGAGATAAATTTTGTATTCCAAGGTAGTCTGGCAAGCTCTTATGGCACTTAATAGCTGGCATACTCCCACTGCAAGGGAAGGAGAAAGCAAATTCAATCATTTATGTTACAAAAATCCCACCGCTCTTTATTATGTGCACAGATGGTGTCTCAGGAGCTTTGCTGCCAGTGCTCTGCATGCCTAATGCCAGGCAGGGAGCATTGCTTTTCCAGCCCAGGTGACAGTGGGAAAGCTCCTTTTTTCATTTGCTAGAACCGTATGGATTTCCAAGCTCTCCCATTTTTACATTTCGTTTAAACCAACCTTCCAGCAAAAAGTCAAGGTATTACTGCAGACCCCATTTAGCAGAGATGAAGGCAGAGGTACAAATGAGAACAGATTATGCACCATGGAGGTGAAAAGCTATTGCAAACAGAACAACAAATAGAAAGGTATTGCAGGACATCTAATACGATGGGAAATGGAGTTGCTTTGTCTTAAATCCTTTCACACATGCAGAGACTTTTAAGGGTAAAATGTGGAATCAGCTAGATTTGTGGAAATATTTCAACTCCAGGAATGGAATAATCTCAGCAAATACCTTTCTGGTTTTTATGAAGGCTTCTTAAAGCAGCAACATCTTCTGTAAGAACTGCATTTCTGCGGCTATTTGCAAATAGCCCAGGGCTGGCCTTTTCTAACAAGCACCATCTTTCTTGAGCTGAGCACTCCTTGCTGTAGCACTGCACCATGAGCTTGCTTTACTTCACTGCCAGCTGCGTTTGGGACAGTCCTCTTAGTAACAGTTACAGAGCTGTCGGAAGGTCAGATCTGCTCAGCCTCTTTTTACAGACACTGTACTAAGACTACCATTTACTTTAAGCAGTAAAACTCTCTGTAGGTTTATGTTTTCCCCCTCCAGCCTAAAGCTCCTCTAACACTTACCAGCTATTGTGTTATGATGTACAGCACCACTAGGACACAGCACTATCCAGAGTTCATAGGTAGGAGAAAAAAACCACAGAGGACCTGGCTGGCTTTTGAGAATCACAGACCTTGTCTCAAAAGTGCTTTAGGCCAGTAGAACTTAACTCCAAGGTCCTCCAGCTGACAGAAGTTGGCATAGATCCATCTAATTTCATGCTGATAGAAGAATAACTGTCAGCTGAGACATTTGGGGGCTTTTTTTCTTTTTCTTTTCTTTTTTTTTTTTTTTAAATAAAAACCCAGAGGAGATAAATACCACCATACTGTAGTTGGTGGGCTTTGTCCTTGTCCTTACTTCTATAGGTTGTGTGCCATTGAGTGGAAATATGCTTCAAAGGGGAACGTGCACATGGACAGAAGTCCCAGGGCACGTGGAATAAGAGTAGATACTTCACTTTCAATGCGAGTCTCTGGAGTGCTTGTATATTGAATAAGTTGGAGGTCGTGGATTTAACGTGTATGACATCCATGGGACTATGGGCCATCAGAGATACTGACTGCAAAGGATTTCAGGTGGAATTGCTTCTGTTGCAGAACATTTGACCTTTGGTGAATTGAAAACCAGAGGATTTCACCAAACCACAGTGCCTCTGAACTGCCTTCATCTCCTACAGCTGGGCCTGGGTAAAAGTGAGCTCCGGGGGAGCATTGCTTTGAAAAACAAACATCAGGTTATTGACTCACCAGGGCTTGTGCCTCGACTTCCCATGGACTTCGGCATGTTTAAGCATTCAGATTGCTCTGATAATCTAGACCTAACTGTCTCAACGTTGAACATCCACAAATGGAGACAGAACTTACTGAGAATTCTGTCCTAGATTTTTTAATTTTCCCACTTTGTGTTTAAAGGGCCTTTGCTACAAAACTTCCCAGATTTCTCTACCGATCTTAATTAATCAGTCCTATTAGACAATTGCAGAGCATTTTATGGATCTGCAATCTTTCTATATTTAGTGTGTTGTTGCTATAATCAGTGCTTTATTTCCCTCTCGGTCTTCCTTACTGCTTTACTGTAGCTTGTGAATTAAAAGGCCAAAGTGAAGAGCAGTACCTGTTAGCCATGCTCAGGTTGCCCTGATGCCCTGGAGAACCGAAGGGGATGCTCAGGGAACTGAGGGGTGGTCATTTGTCTTCGCATAATAATTCTGCTGAGTTCTGAAAGAAGTTTAATATTTCCAGCCTTTCACCTTCAATGCTACCAGCAGAGCTGACCTGAGAGGCTGGCCCAAAGGAAGCTAATCAGCTTGCATGGTGAAGCTGGAGGAGTCGATAATAATGAATATTTAAGTGGTAGAATTTTCCACTGCCACCACTGAACTTTTTTTTTTCTACTAATTACTGCCATTAATAAAGTCCTGCCAACCCCGGACTAATGAGGGCTCAGCACCAACTTTACTTAAACTATGGCCTTTTGTTTTCTCGGTTGTGCAATGTGTGTGGCAATTGCCAGGTTCCTGAGCATGAAGGTTTTAGAGAAACTAATAGAATATGGAAATAGCCTTATAAGAAGTCCATGCTGATAAAAATAGAAATTCTTATTGAAAATAATGCCTTTTGGAGTTCAAATGAGTGCTGGTTCTGCTGGTCTCCTGTCGGATGTTCAGAGAGATGATGATTTTTGTCTTCTCTTTCTGGGACACTGTTTGAAACGGGAGTGTGGAAGAGTTAACCTGAATTTGCTCACGAGTCCTGTCCTCTCCCTGCAGGAATAGGAACATCTGCTCCACAGAGAAAAGAAGTGAGGACACTTGATGCTTTCTGCTTGCAGTGTTGGTGGCTCTCTGCCTTATCATAGCAAACGGTAAGGAGCTTGAGCTTTCTTTTCTGCTGTTGGAATCTCGAATGAAGTCTTTGAATTCTCTTGTTTCGGTTTGACTTATTGTACACACCAGTTGATGAAATGAAGTGCTTGCAGGAAGAAAAAAATCTCCCTTTGTTTCATGCGGAGTTCTTAGTTGAAGCTCCTGTCTCATCTCCACCTGACTGACTCCTTTTAGGGCATTTAGACAGAGGTGAAATTCCCCCAGTGTGTGCAAGAACTTCCCCTGCCCCTAAAGACACCTCACCACAAAGGGTGCTTCATTGTTTAACATTAGCTTAGCTGCAGCTTATCTGTAAATCTTATTGAAGAGGCAGCTTTTAGCTGTAGGACCACGATTTTTTCTCCTGCTGTTAGCTGGTGAGTAACATGCTGCACTGAGTCAAACGCCTCAGTATTTGTCCCTCCTGGGGCCCATTTTGAGTGCCGGAGTGGAGATGTTGTGGGAATGCCTCCCATCTGAATTTCGTAGGGCTTCAGGGGAGCCTGTGCAGAACAAGCTGAGAGCTGGAAGTCAAATCCTTCACTCAGGAGCAGATCTGAATCCTTTGAGAGTGTGGAATCACTGTCACTGTTGAGAAAAGTTGGGGGTGTAATTGCAGAACCAAAAAGTCAGCCTGACTCTGAGAGATGCTGTTTGGGGCTGTGAATCTCAGTCGATGCTAAGCTCTGGCTTCTATCATTTTAGAGTCGTTTCATGTTTAAACAGTGTAATTGCAGTTAAACGCAAGTTCTCTGAGCTTTAATAAAAATAGCACCACATTAACCTAACGAGTTTTTACAGGCGGGTTTGATAACATTTATTAAAGGGCTTACATAATGTGTTTGTCTGCAATAAAAAATGATAGGACTCGATGACCTGAGAGGTCTTTCTGGCCCCAGTACTTCTGTTGCAGGCAAACCAGCCGCGAGAGGGCAATAGAGACTCGTGTGCCACTGGTGGGGCGGTGAAAGGGGTGTAATTAAAAAAAAATCTTTTTGATTCTTACTGAATCTGTCAGCTCTGGGGAACATATCTGCCCCTGCTCACTGGAAGCAAGTGTGACAGCCTCCTTTGGCAGTACCGCTTCATGGAGGTGGTGCTTGTGGAGAACATGGCTGAATGCCCATCTGCAACGAAGGAATGGGGCGTCGGAGTTGTCTTCTGCATTGCGATAGTTGCCACCAAGACCTTTGGAGGAACGCGCTCCCTCCTGCCATGTCTGTTCCTTTTTGGTGGGTGACCAAAGTGGTGGCAACTCCCAAACAGCAACAAATTCCTCTGTGTGGTCTGCGGGAAAGGTTGGCTCCTTGTGCTTCTGTCCCATTACTCAATCCCTGCGAGAGGTAATGGTGTCTGGAGTGATTCACGGCCCTTCCTGCCCATTTCTCAGCGTGCAGAGGACAACCAAGCTTGTGAGTCACGGCCCTTAAAAAGCAGGAGAACTAATAATGAGTGTATAGCCATGAAGCATCTGTGATAGATTTCAGACCTGCTTTTCCTGAAAGAGAAAAAAGTCGAAAGGCAATTGTAATTGAAATAAGCCTGATGACAGCAGGCAATTTCCCTGGAGAAAGTGTAGCACAGGTCAATGCTGAGAGTGTGCAGTGTGGTTGTGGCTGGACCCTGTAGTATTGCTGGCCCGCAACATTACAGAAGTCAAGCAAGGTTCCCCTGAATATACATTCATATTTTTGCATCTCTATTTGGAGTCCTCAGGGACGATAGTTCAAACTGCCCCCTGCAGCTGCTGGTACCAGACACTAATATTTCTTTAATGCGGATTCAGCTCCTCAGGTTAACCTCCATACAACTTAGGGGTTTTCTCCCCTGCACCTGGGGGCCCTGAAGAGAAGCAAACCCCCACGGGTTCCCGGGTGTTTGATTTCGGGAATTTGGTCACGCTTATGCCAGCAATCTGTGTGGACCGCTGTGATGATGTGGTTGGTCTGATCCTCCATCCAGCATGCAGTTGCCAAGACCATTACCTGGAGCTGGTGCAGGTTTTTATGGGAGTTAATCCTGTGCATCCTGTTCCCTTAGCCCAAGCACTGGAGAAGTGGCCAAACCTCCCCTTTGCTTTGGAGTTTGCCTGTGCTACAGTCTTAGTTGCGAAGGCATGCACTGCTACTGGGAGCTTGTGACTGGCACCTCGCGTTTTCCTCTGGTGGGGTTTTGGGGAGCCCTTGGGGAGGTAAGTTTGTCCTTGGAGTACGACTTAATGAGCTTTGACTTACGGCTGCAACTCTTCCCCTTTGTGTAGTGAGGAAGAAACAGGTCTTTGCACCTACTTTTGTTGGCTGTGGACTCAGCTGAGGGCAGATCGTGCAGAGAAACCCTTCACCACATTTCTCCTCTCCTCTTCTAAATTGTGTCATAGCTCCTGGACGCTATGGAGGGAGGAAAGAAACTTGCTGCAGAGGGAAGCCTGAGGTTGGATGTGTCCCCTTCTGGCAGCAGAGGGGAGACTCTGCCCTAGCTGCTGCAGTGCCTGGGAAGGTGCTCAGGAGAGGAACAGGACCCCCTCCCCTGCCCTTGGGTAATGCGAGACACCCAGAAGCAATGTTACTCTGTGCGTATAATTTCTTTCGTTTTCTCTGTCTTCACTCCCAATCTGTTTTATTTTTTCTCTCTCACGTCCTCACCATTGTCCCGGTTATAGACTTTCTTTTAAAGGTCTGTTTGCAGAGCTCAAAGGAGCGTCTCTGAATTTCATCAGCAGTTAACGTACAAGGGCTGCCCCAACCCCTAACCATCTCACAGCTCCTTCGCATGGCTGCTTAACGCGGTGGGGTGGGGCAGGTCAGAGGGCTCCTTAACTGCCTCGAAATCCTTCCTCGACAGAACTGAATAAAACATTCGGCTTGGAAAGAAGTCACATGAGTAGATGGGAGAGGCTGCGTACGGTCCTGTGTGGGACTGGATGTGGGAGTGCCTGACCTCGGTGCTGTGGAGGAGATGGTTTGCGAGGCAGTAGCTCGGAGCGTGCGTTGCGGTGGCCCTGGGCAGCCTGGCTGCTGGCCCGCGGTCCTGCTCTGCCGCGCAGTGCTCAAACACAAAGCGAGGTGATGAAAAGCGTGGGAGTGTGTAGAGGTTGCTGACTTCAGAAGAGGGCCTAGAAAGTTTTTGTGTTTGTCATCATGAGCAACAGAGACATCCCTTAGGCTGAGTTCAGCTGCGGGATGCAGCTCCCCATCAACAAGGAATGCCCTGGAAAGTGCTGGTGCAAAATTGCAGCAGATCTGCTGCAGGTTCGTTAGTGGCAACAAATTCTTTACCGTTTCTTATTCCAAGGGGTGTGTTTAGTTGTTGACATATAATTTGTTACTGTTAGCTTAATTAAGCCCAAAGTTTCCTTCAAATCAAATGAACAAAAAGTGGTATAAGTGGAAATCATGATGCCGAATGGAAGGTTTGCTGGAGGAGATTCTGGGGAGAAGACTGTAGGCAGCCCAGGGAAAGTGAGGACAAGGAAAAAGTGCGGAAGGGGAGAGGTAGGGCCTGTTGCTCAGAAGAGGGAGAAAGAATAGCTGGAAAAGAGGTGGTGGAAAGTTTTAATCACCTGGTGGACGTTTTTCTGTCCTTGGAGGTCCAATAATGCGAAAAGGTATCTATAAGTATTTAATATGGAGGGTCTTGAGGGGAAATTTCCTCCAGCCTGTTTGTCTGGGGCAGTATTTGACCCTCTTTCCAACGTGGCGTGAATGCAGACAGCACCCTGTCAATCAGCTACCCACGCCAGCAGGGGAGGGACGTGATGGGGATTATAACTGTGAAAGCTAAAGATGAAAAAGTACTACTTCCACAGACTTGGAAATAAAAGCTTCATGTGGCATTTTTTATTTCCTTGTGTTGCATCTTTGTTTTTAAAGGGAGAGAGAAGAACAGGGTTATCTGTGGAGGCGTTAAGTTAAGCAACAGAAAAATCTCTGACTTCAAGTTGCTGCTAGTTTCTTCTCATTTCGTTTTTTTTTTTGACCCTCGATGCATTACTCTCCAGCATCTTCATAGGCTCAGGAATAAAACATGACATAACTAAGATGTACAGTGTGCTTTTTGGCTAAACCATGGGACTGGTGAAACATTACCATCATTTTTCTGGCTTTTATTTGAAATCATAAAGAGTTAAGTGCATCGGTTTGCTGTGGTTATTTTTTCTTTCTTTCTGCGAATAAAAAATGAAGGAAGAATGTGGCACTTAGTAGTTTGTTGGGAGAATATACTGATCTATGACATCATTAATTGAAATGAAGGGCAGAGAACATTCAGAGCTGCAGGAAAAAAATATAAAGGAATTTTTGGCAAATGACATAAAAAACGAGATCTCAGGGCTCAAACTTACTACTAATACAGTTGCCAGATACCTTTCAGTGACGAGTGTTAAGGAGCAGGGAGTAGAACAAGACAGGGGGGCTTTGGTAGAGGATCTGGTTTTGAGGTCTTGTTTTTCCGGAGTATCACAAATTAATAGATATTTGTCAATGAAGATTCACAGAACTCCTATGAAGTAGCTGCCTTTCCCCTTTCCCTGTTTAAAGGATTACACAGTAGTTGTGGAGACAGTTTCCAAATGTAAGCGTTTATTAAGGCAGGCACTAAATCACCATGTAGATACCCAGTATTTATTTTTGGTATTTTACCTTCAAAGAATGACAGCAGGTAAATGATAAAAGGTGTCTCTGGGTGCCTGGGATGGTTATTTAGGCACATTTGTAGATGTCTCAGAGGACCCTGGATGCAAGATAGACTGACCATGATGGGCTTACTTATTATAAATAACATCCAACTCACAGTACTGTAAACCCAGAGTGCTGCTGTTAAAAGATGGCTTCTTTATCTTCGCTTCACTTCTTTTGGTTATTTTTAGTGGTTATATAGGATGAAATGAAGAGAGTGCTGTGATTTCATAGTATATGAAACCCTATACCAGCTCTTGTTTTTCTGACAAACACTAGCGGAGGAAGGTAGCATTTACCATTTAGACTTGATGCCATTCCTACGGATGACATCTCTGAATTCAGAGAAAGTGGGAGGAATATTCTCGTGGTGTGAAGCCATGAAGGTAAAACATCTCCCCATGGGCCAGCAGCCCGGAGCATCGGTGTAAGCTTTAGCACTGCTGCCTGCGGGCAGCTAAATGTTGTGAACAGAGGAGCTGCTTGGAGGAACCAGATTCCTGTGGTTGTGTTCCCGACCCTTCTGACTTTGATGGCTTTATTGTCCCGTTTCAGTGATTTCTGAAGATGGTAGACAGCTCAGTGCGTGAGCAGATCTTGAGGAAAACAGCAACCTTCCCTGAAAAAAAAATGATTTGTAAATACTGGCAGAGATAACAAAGGAAATCTATAGTGGGATAAGCATGTCAGGAGTGCTGCAGTGGCAAGATCAATTTGTTTTGAGCAGCACAGTGCCTTACACTCCGGCAGCGGCTCTTGTCTGAAGGCACGTGTGCCCGGGAACGTGGAGGAAAGGCCATCGTGCGCTGCCGGTGCTCCGAGCAGACAGGGTTAAATGTGCCACCAGAGTAGATGGAGACAGATGTCTGGGAAATGTAATTGTACACCTGTGTATCTTTTTCAGAAGATGCTCTGCTTTGAAATTGAAAACTTTAGGGGTGGGATGTTAGCACAGAAATTAATTTTTAGACATCAGTGCTATCTGGTTAGAGTAATTGCTTATTATCTGCTTCCCTGGGGTTTTAAGCTCTTGGAAATGACTATTTACATCTCAGTGCGTGCTTAAAGGAAGGAGGAAATTGCACTCCATCGTTTCAAGGCTCCGTTGTGGCTCTCTGATACGTCAGGAGGAAAAAAGAATTTAGAGAAATCTTTCTCCTGACCCATGTGTTCCTGGGAGTACCCCAGTTCGACACGTTTGGTTGACTGCTGGGGTTGGTAGCTAGTGGACTATGAGATACACCATTATACGTGGCCTGTCTTGGCTAAGCCCCGCTGACGGCCCAAAGTGATCCCTTCTAATGAGTTAAAAGGGTTTTTGTTTGTTTTGTTTTCTTTTCTTTTTAATTAAGGGCAGATCAAATCATCACGTGGAAACTTGTCTCATCAAAAACCCCAAACAGGCAGAGAAATCTAAATTAGGAGCCAACGTTAAGCTTCCAGATAGGAAGACAATGGTTTTCTTCATGTCACCAGTAACTCAAATTTGGGGTGGGTTGTTGGAGGGGAATATTAGATCCTGCCTGTATACATGCCAGATCGGGTGTCAGCCAGACTTAGAAGACAACCCTGCTCCCAGGAGGTGGATGGCTTCTGGTGGCTATGTGACAAAAATAAGGTAGTTTGGACAGTTACCACCAGGATCTCTCAATTTAAGAAGGCAGAGGTAAGAATTAGTCACAAAGGTTGTTTGCCTGGAGGGTGGTATAAAAGCTGATAGAAACAGGATCTGAAGCACCTTGTGCTCTGCGGTTGGTACCCCAACGAGACCATCCAAATGGACAAGTTAGAGGTGAAATTCTCAGCATGGCTGGGGAACCTGGGTGCACAGGGAGGGGGAAGCTGGTCCCAAATCACACATGGAGTCTGGGATGTGGGGAAGGATCCATTGGCTATCCAGGTCCAAGCAGTGCCCCACTCTCACCAAATTTGCTGCAGCGTGTAGCTCTTGGGACATTGGTTTGTGCGTGATGTGGGATAGAAACCCATTCATCGTCTGCACCCAGTACTGCGCCATCCAGGTTGGGATCTGGTCACGTTTGCAGTCTCTGGTTTTTAATGTTACTTAAGCAGTGAGTAACCTCAGTGCTGGTGATTGGGTTAGAAGCCGCACTGTGGGGTGGGGGGAATAGAGAAGTTTTTGGTCTTTCTCTCTGTCTTTTTATTTATTTATTTATTTGTTTGTTTCTAAGTTTCTACAGTAAACACTGCTATAAACTATGCTGATGTAAAACAACTGCAAATTGAGGCATTATTTCATGTTATTTCTACCACAATTTTATTGCATTCACAGTTATTTACAGTATGTAAATAAGCTTCACAGTGTAGAAAAATGTTCTGCTATAACTCAGTTGTTTGAGCATTAAAAAGAGGGGGGAGGAAATCAACCAAACCCCATAGATGCGTGCAGCAAGAAAAGATTATGGATAATATTATGGATTTTTTTTTGTTGTAGGATTAGTTGTGTTTGAAAATAGCACCCATTTCCTGAAATGCTGAAATTTGTGTACTTCAGCTACCTGCATTGTGTTATAAATCCATAATGACTATTTTCCATCAAATATTGTGTTACAATTTGAATTATTAAATGCTAAATGGCTGTGTATAGATTGTAAAGCAATGAGCGTTTCCTGCCAGTTGAAAGAGAGACCTAGTGTGGGTAAGAATACAGCCTTTGATGAGCATTGCAGCGTCTGTAGACATAAGCAATTATATGCAGATGGAGCACAGGCAGTACAAAGATAAATGGAAGGTCCTTTTAAATCCCTCTTGCAGTATTCCCTACATGAATATGGGCTGCGGTGTGATTGTCTGGCTTTCTTAAGGCTTAATTTTCATCCCACTGAATGTAATGGCAAAACATCTATTAATTTCAGTGGCGGCAGGGCAGGGTGCTTTGGCTCTAGATTAAAGCAGTCTAAAAAATTTTGGAGAGGGAGGTAGTGAACTAGTTTGGCAGAAAAATATTGCTTGGGTGCATGTAGTTTAAAGAGACTGTTCAAACAGGGAAGAGGCTTTTGTGTTTGCCCTTATGCTTTTTAGCAATTTTTTTTAGCAAGTTGGGCTTATTTCCAGGACCCTGATCTAGGGTAGTGTTAAGTTTTTTCTGTAGAAATCACAATGTTTGACAAATATAGCACGAAAACAAGCCAGTAGAATAAAAGACAGCAGAAATGAGAGATCCATTCTGGTAGTCCTCTGAAGAAGGAGGTTTTTGACAACTGGATGATGCTTGTGGTTGATGGTGTGTACCGCCAATGAGGAGACATGGTACCTCCAGGTGGCCTGTCCTACATGGCCTCACATGGTTAGAGGAGCAAGTGGCACATCTGGACAGGGATGAATGGTGTGTCCTGTTAGCTCCATGTGTGTTTTCAGATTGTGGGATGATGAGATTGCTGCTCTATAGGATTCACAGGCAGTCATAAGAGTGTGTTTAAGGAAAGTAAAGCAGCACGTCAAGCTGTCACGGGTGATGCTAGATATCCTTCTAGTGTATCATCCTGCCACTGCACATCTTGTGCTCTCTGTAGTTATAGACGGGACATGATTGCTGCTGAATGTGAGCACAGAGCTGTTCATCTTGCATGGAAGTCTTCTCCTGGTTCACACGGAGATGCCCTCTTGGGTTCCCTGCGAAATATTTAGAAACTAGACAAATCCCTTCTGTCAACTTTAATAATTGAATGTGGTGTGGACATAGTTCTTTCCGCCACCTCTGCCTTCTCATCAGGACAGGCAGTGCCTTACTTGTAGCCTGCAGAGCTGCCCCTGCCTGCTGAGAAGGTGCTGGAAGCTGGGCTGTCTTGGGGGACTTTGTTTCAGGGGCGATAAATCTCCTTTTTGGGCAGCAGAGTTTCCCACTGCTTTTCCCACCGGCTAGATGAATGTGCCTGCAAGTGGCATGCTGTCCCACTGTCAGTTCTAGCCGGGAGCTTGGCACCTGAAGGTCATTCCCTTGGAAACAGAAAACCTTGGGGGCCTAAAAGGTAGCAAAAGCAAACGTGGTTAAAATCCTGCAGTGACAGCTGCTGGGTGATGTCGGAGCTGGAAGGCTCTGCCCTGCCGTGCCTGGTTTAGTCCTCACTGTCCTCCTACGTTAGCTTCTGCTTTAAAAAGTCCTTTGCAAAGCACATGGCAGATGCTTCAGTGGCTGTCCTGTGCCCTAGGACAGAGCAATACGTGTTACACCTTGTCCGCTGCTGAACTAGTCTGTTAACGTGTGGAGGTAAGTGATCTGCGATGTATTCACATGGATGTTTTGAAAGCAAATCGACCTTGGTTCTTCAAAGTTCCTTTGGATAAAAACTATGGAAACCAGATTCCTAGCCCCTTGTTAGACCTGATGGCACTGCAGCGATAGAGAGAGAATGTGAAGTGGTTGCGAGGCAGCCTTTGAAGAGCAGAAGGAAGCACAGCTATTCCTTCGTCATTATTTTTTCAAGCAGCACGTACATGGTTTCTCAACCACAGCCTTTATTGAGACTGACGTCAGGTATGAGCGTATGTTTCCTTTCACCCCCAATTGCTTCCCCCAAACACTTTTATCTTTGCTGCCTTTCCCCTGTTCCTAAGAGTCGGGGAAGGCATCTCTTTTCCAAGCTCAGTGTGTTGGGCTCTTAATTGGTATCAGAAAAAACCCAAGAGAGCAGGACAAGCTCTGTCCAGGGCTTTTCTCTTTGTGTTCTCGCTGGCTGTCGTGATCAGACCCCCAGTAATGCGCTGTAATGAATCAGCACCTTGCAGACGTGGAATAAATTAGTCTTGTGAAAAGAACTTTGCCATAGAAGCAACATAAACTTTGCTATATTACCCTAAGGTGCCCAGTAATTGCTGTTGATTGGGGGGGGAAAGCCATCCAGAGGAGAAATGCAATTTGTTGCTGTGGCTACTAGCTCCCAGATTTATTATCTCTCCTCTTTCTCCCTGAATGTTGTAAAATACACCACAAATTCAGCGGCTCCAACGGATTCTTTTTCTTTCATGTTGTTGGTTTTTTTTGTGTGTGTGTGTTTTTTGATTTTTTTTTTATTTTAGAGTAAATTCTGTCCACAGGTTTATAGCACTGGCGAGGGCAGCATCACTGTGGGCTTGTACTGTAATCACTCGGTGCCCGGTGCGAGTTAGCTGGCGTCTGTTGTCACATCGGAGGGTGCCTTTTAAACGTGCATTTGGCATAACGCCTCGTCGCGGGCATCGTCCGGGGCAGAGCACAGCAGCTCAGCACTGACGTGCCGCAAAGCCGAGCGTGTAGGGGAAAACGGAGAAAGCGTCCGATACATCGGACTGATGGTTCAGCAGGGCTGGCTTGGAACAGATTTACCATGCTGAATAGTCCCCTGGACCAGTGTGTCAACAACGCACGTTGGGCTGCAGAGGTGATCAGGGGAAATGTAAAAGGACTTTGAACCTTGTCTGGTGGTTGGTGCTTGCTCCGACAGCCGCGACGCAGAGGAACGAGTGTTTCCTTCTGCCCCCGGGGCCGTGCTGGAAACCTGGCCCTGCGCTGAGGTGGGGACACCGACCTCCCTTCATGCCCAGGGAGCGGAGTGCTGGCACCTCTTGGCTCGTTGCTGGCATCGGGCGCTTCCTTCGTGTTAGGTCCGTCTCTGCTGGGCCTGGTGCACATCCCGGCTTCGCTCCAAGGGGCTGGGGCTGTTTCCAGATGATCTTCTTGACCCGCTTTCTGTCTGGCTGGGGAACACCTTCTGCCGCTTTTCATTGTCGGGGGGAGAAAGGGGCAGAAACTGTGTTTATATCGGTTACAAACATAGGAGCCGTTTTCAGCAGCCTTCTCTCCAGGTTGAAAAGAGCCTCCCTGGCTGGTGGGACTGGAGCAGCTGCTTCTCCAGCTCTATCAGAGGCTTTTTGCAGCTTCCTAATGCCGCGTTGCATTTTCTGGAGAGAGCAGAGCTGTACTGGTGGTATCCCACCAAGGTGAAAGGGACCCGCTGCTGCCAGGGCTCTGCCCGCGGGTGCGGGGGGAGTGTTCCACGCGCTGAGCTGAGGGGCACACTCACTCTGTGTCGGGCGAAATAAACTCTGCATCATTCTGTCCTGCTGGGTAGAAATGTTTCTTTGGCTTTTTGGCCACGGCAAGAGAGAATTTTCATAGTTTCAGGGAAATACGAGTATATATGTATACACGCATATAGTGTATAAAAAGTGAACATATCAATATCAAAGATAAATTGTATGTGCGATGTTTTATATGTATAAAATTAGGAAGGCAGCATGAGGCAGAGAGAATATTTTTCCCGTGTAGGCGAGCAGCATGTAGTACCAAGGAGAAAGGGAGTGCCATTCCCTATAGGAAGAGCCAGGGTCGATTTTGCTGTTCCTCCCTAGGATTGCTGGGTGAGCCTGGTCAAGTCCTTTCAGCCCCTGTGAAGCTGAGTACAGTAACGGCACTGTTCCCCTGGGAGCTGTGAAGTGGTCAGGTATTACTGTGAGTGAGTTAGGGGTGCCTTACACTATTAGGGATGCTATTGCTTTTCTTTGTCCTGATAAAACTCTTTATTCGGTTTCAGAAGATGACAGCAGCGTGAGCATTTCTCCTCTGCATTCGTTTGCATCTGCCTTCCACTGATATGATTTTGCTTTTCATGGGATGACTCCCAATTTCCACTGGCGTATCTTAAAGATATGGCCCACAGAACAAAATTATATGGAAAACATGGCACAAGAAATTGTTATATCAGGAACAAAAGCTAATGCATCAAGAGAGCATGCTGTCTTCTCCAGAGGCTGATTTTTAGTACAGTAAATGGTGAGAAGATGTTGTAGGCTGTTACACAGTCTGGGTGTTAGGAATTCCTAGCAGTATCTCCTTGCCAGGAGCCTGGGAAACTGGCTCTTGATAGAGGAGTCTCTCGGGCCAGCTGGGGCTTTCTGAGACGTTTGATCTCCTAATTTCCTATGCGAAGATCCTCATAGCTTTAGTATTTGGACTCCCAAACTTAATATTTTGACTAAACATCCTGATTTACCGTTTTGGGGGGGGGAAAAGACATTTATTTTTTTTTCTTCACTATGGAAGAGAGTTATTTAGTTAGGTTTGCTGCAGAAGAGAAATCCAGTCGGGTGCAGGGCACAGCAAAAATGCTCCTCATGGCTGCTGCACAGCTTGGCTGGAGACGTGGGAAACAACCACTGTGCTTTCCTGGGTGATATACCTACGCTTCCCCTTCCTCACATGCGCTGAGGACTGGGTTCTCACCTAAGCATCCTGCGCCTATTCAACGCAGCGGCTAAAATCCACCCGCTTACCGCCGCCTCTCATACTGTTTGCCCATTGTTTCCTATTGTTTCCTGCCCTGTGGATCTCAGCCCGGGTACTCCTCTGTTTTCAGGCAAGTCACGTCTTTTGTACCATATCAGCCGCTTTGCGACCTTTGTCTCCCCCCTAATGCTTTCCTTCTCAGCCCTGGCGCTTTGTGCAGCTCCTTGTTGGGTTGAGATGTGCCATCTCAACCGCTGCAGACGACGGAGCGTTTGCGTTTTTGCAGCCCACTCAGTGCTGTGGGGTGCGTGCTCGCTCTGGAGAGCTGGGCGTTTGTCATCTAACTAAATAGGGGGCCAGAGTTTTTCCAAATAATTTGGCTTTTGAACTGGTCAGGCAGTAAAAGAAATGCCAGTTTTTCGAACATGCCTTACGTATTAACTCCCCAGTGATGGACTTTGTAGGCAGGTTTTCAGCTCTGGGGAGCACAGGGGAAGCTTACATGTGTAGATTTTTATTTCTTTTTTGTTTGGTTGGGTTTTTTTACTAAAATGTGGTGATGTGCTCTGGTATCCTCATGGCAGCCTGAGCTTTTCTGCAAACCTAAATTGCAGCTACCGAGTGCTCTGCCCTTGCAGAAACACGAGTGTTGACACGAAGCAGAGGACGACTGTGCGACCCAACGCCAGCACGGCACATGAACTCACGCGCGGGATGTTCACGTGCGCCAGCAAACCGGTCAGCACCACAGTTCACTAATTACCTCAATTATCGTGACAGCTTCCTGAGCTAACGCCAGATTTTTAGCTTGTTCCCTGATCCCTGTTTAATGACGGAGTGCTCCCATAGTTAATTTTTATATTTATGGCCCCTGCTGTCATATTCCTTGGGTCTGTTAAATTTTATGCTCTGTAAAACTGTTTACGATTCATGGTGACCCTCGTGCTGCTCTAGCTGCTGTGCACAACTGTGGAGCTGAGTACCAACACCAGAGCCATCCACGGCTGCCAGACGCTTACAGAAAAAGAGCACGAAACTTAAAAATCCTGGTTTAAAAACCTCAAAGTGGGCAAATAGGAAAAGTGTTCTAGAGATTCTCCGGTCTCTAGAACTGGTATCTGGTTTTGTCTTAGGAAAACGCTTCTCAAATATTACAGAAAAATCTTTGATTTTTTTTCTCTACTTAAAATAGACGTTATCTTCCACAGGAATTGATTGTAAAAATCTGCACTGTCTCAGGAATCTGGGAGCTTTCAGATTCTTGTTTGGCTTGTATTCTTTATCAGAGAGTAAGTGTGGCTTTTTAAAATGGTGGTATAGAATACCACAATTAATTTACCATTGCAATCAAATACTATTTAAACTTCAGTGGTTGTAAATTCTTATTTAATGTATATAAAAACTATTACTTTTGTCTTGGATTTCAGTAGGCTCATCAGCTGAATTGCTGTTATAATTAAAATGAAGGCATTTTTGTTTTTCTGTTCCCAGTGAAGTTATTAATTCAGCTGAAGGTTTTTAGGAGAAGCAGAGAGATTAACGTTATGACCCAGGTTAACTTCTTGTATAACACAAGTCATAGGACTTCATTCAGTGATGTATCTATCCCAATAACTTCTGGCTGACCGGGAATGAAAATGTGTGTATGTGTATATAAAATTCAATCTTCTTTGAAAGATATGAAATGATGGAAAAGCTACTGCATCCCTTGGCAATCTGTTCCAATTTGTTAAAATAAGTTCTTCTAACTCTTCTTCAGACCTTCATTCAGATAAGGCTGGAGTCATTTAAACCATCTGACTCATCACTCCTTTGCCTGCAAATGTTTTCTGGTTGCCAGCGCTTCCAGCTGCTGTTCAGGTCACACTCATACTTAATTTTAAGAGTTCATTGGAACGTCTCATTCTCTGTACACCCTCTGGGGTTTTGTTGTATTTGAAAAATGGAAAAGTATTTGACTGGATTCCCTAACAAAATGCGCATAAGAAAACCTCGCACAAGAAAACAGAGGGCATCTCGGCAACCGTCTGATGGTAGAAAGATGCCGGCTAACCCAAAATACTACTGTGCAGATGAATAGCAGAAACGTTGCTTGTGGTTTTGATTATCCATCTGTAAATAACTCAGTCACTTTTGGAGGTCACACCTGATTAATCCCGGAATCTCAAACTTCCATCTGTGCCGAGCAGACTCACGCGTCTGTGCCTCCGTCGGGGAAGCTGCAGTGCGGAGCCTCTGGTCCAGCCTGGTTTCTCTCTGCACCGCGGTTTTCCCTGCAGTCGGTACGGGAAACTGTTGGGATTTAGTTGGTGGTATTGCTTAACTTGCATTGCGTGGATGTGGAAGGCATATACCCAAAGGTGCTTAAAACAAATCCCAAGTTTGATCTCACCACCATGGGTTCCACGCTTTCAGTGTCGGCACGGCTGCTTTCCGCTCACCCCGGCACCAGTGGCAAACACAGCTGGGCCGTTTCATTTCCTTGCACTGAGCATTTTGTGTGGCACATTTCACTTCCTTCTAATTCTTTCCACTTTTCTTCCTCACTTTGCTTCCAGGCTGCCCGCCTGCCGCCCTGCGTTACCCTTCCACTTGGTCTCATCCTCATGCTGGCTGTCCTCTACCTTATTTTCCTCGCAGTTCAGTGTTTCCCTGTAAATCCGCATTAGCTGGTCCGTACCTGCCCTATGCCTCCAGGCACTTCTGCCAGCACAATTTTTGAAAATTTTGTCGATGCTTCCATCTAGTTACCCAGCTGATCTGCTCACCACGTGAATTTCCCGTGTCTCTTCTTAGCTGGTCACATCTCTGAGCGTGAAGGGAAAGGAAATGATTGCTGCAGGGCACAGGGGTCAGTGTGTTTAGTTGGTTGTCTTCTACCCAGATTTAACGACCTGAATATTGGTCGTGGACCATGGTAACAACGTCTACCTATTTCAAAAGCCGAGTATATCATGGGAAGACATGGAAATCTAGATATATTGTTGAATAACTAGATTTTTAAATGCTAGCTTTTTTATTCTGGTGAACCAACATATTTTTTCCTTGAGCACTACCATTCTAGAACCTGAAGAACCCATCAATAAAATAAATATTTAAACCTGTAAATTACAGTAAACAAAAGTGACCGGAATTGGTAGCCGCTGCTACAGCTTCTGCATGAATTGCAGAGCAGGGATACTTGTGTCAGCAGATGCCGTGCCTGCCCAGCACCACATCTGCCACATCACTGGACGAGCAGTGGTCTTATTTAGCAATCTGGACCTGCCAAGGGCTGCTCTGATGGAGCGTGCAGGCATTGTGTGGTCTCTGCATGACTAGACCCGCCACAGGGGATCTGCAGTCCTCAGCTGCTGGTTGCTTAAGAAGGTGGTGATGCCTAAGAGTGGTTGCAACCATGTGGTTTCAAGCCTAAAGGCAGTTCTGGAGAGGAGCCTGGTGTTGGTCTCCAGCCTTCACCGCTGAAGCTGATGGCATCCCCTGAGCTTCAGGGTTTAAATGGCTGCTTAAATATTTTATTATACTTCTCTATATCTTTCAGTCAAATAGACCTGAGACTCTCGAACTCCCTTAGAGATCCCAGCCTTTGGCTATGCAGGGCTGAAGCGGTCTCCTGTTGATGGAAGTCAACAGCAACAACATTACGGAATTCAGTGGAGATGCACTTGCTGTAAATGAGTAAGGGAAGTCAGCGTGTGATAAAGATTTAAGGAGAATTTGTTCATTTCAAAACAAGTGGTAGACTGCTGCATCTCTGGGATCGTGCCATCCCAAGGTACAGCAAAGACTGATTCTGCAGAAGCACCCGTGATGGATGATAATGAATGCTTCTTTGCATAAGATTTTCATTTTCTAGAGAGAAACATTTATTATTAGTGAGTGATAGAATGGTCTTTGATTTTTCATCTGCTATTTCCTAATTCACTGGTAAATCTTAACTATTCAAATTCTAGCTGTTGTTAATTATCTAAATGATCCTGTTCAAAGATGACTGGCATTCGGGCAGGCTGGGCAGCCTGGCCCATCAGATCTCCTGGAAGTCTGGTCCAAGTGGAAAAGCAAAAGAAAAAAGCAGGGAAGGCAGAACTGATGCAGCCTGCCAGCTCTTGGAGGGAATACACCGGCTTCAAGGTGACTTGGAGAGTCGCTTCCTCTGGATGTTGACACCAAGGCCCCCTTTGCCTTCCTGGTTCCAGTCTCCCGGGGTTAGCCGGCTTGGCTGACATCAGCTTGATTCCCACCAGGTGCGAGGTTGAGCCAGGGCGGGTTCTTGGACGTCGGAGTGAGGGAATTTGGCCTTTGTCTAAAGACTATCTTTTCTAAAGAGGTTTTGGCTGCTGCTCCGAAGCCACAGTGCTGTCAGCTCAGGAAATGAAGGTGGGGGCGGGGGGGGAAGAAATTGAAAAAAAAAAAAATCCCCACAACCCACTGAATCATAATCTTTAAATCATGAGATTTGGAAAACAAACAAAATGTCATTAAGAATTTTTATTCTGCCTTTTGCCTTTTAATCTTCTTACTCTCATGTGTGAGATTATTCTTCCATTTGAAATTAACCTTAACTGCACGCTCCTCTGATGGAGACTGGGATAATCCTCTCTGAGGAGAGTCACCGTGCATTAATTGCTTGTCTTGGCTCTTTTCCTTCCTTTTTCTTCCCACTTCACCCTACCTGTTTTGTTGCGCAGAGACCTGCACTGGAGCTACAAAATGCATCTGGAGAAAATGACAGAAAAAATTGAATATAACTACTGCTCACATATTATGTTTTCTGATTATTTTACAGTAAAAAATTATCTTGGTTGCAAAGACCTTGTACATAAGAGTGCAATTGCATCATCAACCACATTCTAATTGCTAGAAAAAAACATTAGCCCAAACAGAGCTTTCTGTAACTCACCGTTATAATTAGATTTAGAATCTTTCAATATATCTTAACAAATATTTCTCACACATTCAAAGCACTTAAAATAATTTAAAATCATTCTCATTTCTTTATACAATTTCTGTCAACTGCACGGTGATATAAATTATTCAGTAATTACAATAAATATAAGCTTAATATATGTATATATCATTGTAATTAACTGTCCAAATAACTAGAAGTAATATATTTTTCTTTTAATTCTCTTTTGATTTCATGGCTTCAAGAGTTGTCCTTTGCTTGAGACCCTACATCTCTCCCACATTTTATCCCTACCAGTAGACAGCACCTAATCTATATGCTCTGAATTCATGTCGGGAGGGCTTTCTCCTCTGGTCATAAAAGGAGCCTCGCTCTTTCCATGTGCGTAGTCAGCCAGTTTTGCTTGAATTGTATCGCTGCCTGCAGTACTGCAGCCCTTAAATCAGGTGTCTTCACCCTGGCTGTGGCTCGTGGAGCCTGAAGCACCAATGATACGGGAGCTGAGTGTTGGGTCCTCTTGGTGCAGCTTGCTGGGGCCAAGGCCTCCTTGCAGGAGATAACCTCCATGGAGGTGCCGTTGATCTCGGTGGGAGACAACCTCCAAAAGGTCCTGGCAAGGAAACCCGAAGGTGAAGTTAGCTGTGCTGGATAGCACAGTATAGTGCTAATGTTATGCTTCAGCTGAAAGCTCGTGGTTGTGGGAACTTGGGCTTTGTCCAAAGATGAGCGTTGTTAAAAACAGAGGGTGAAAGTGAGAGGAGAAAGCAGTTCCTTTCTAACCAGGGCTGGGAGGTGGTGTTGGATGTAGGCTGCCCAGGAGCTCTCGTAGGCATGAAACCCCATAGCAGTGGGTTTGAGATGGTTCTGGACCACCATCGCCATGCTGGGATGGTAGGTCTGTGTTGCCTTTTGTGCCCACTATGAACAGCAGCAGTTGGAGAGCCTGGTGGTGAAGAAGGGAGTGAGATGACAGCTTTCGCAGAGCAACCTCAACAAGCGGTATGAAGTAAATGCACACCAGGTAATGGGCATCTCCGGCCCTTCACCTGTCTGGGCTGCGGTCTCCAGCTCCAGCACGTCTGTCTGAGACAGCCCGCATCAGTATCAACCTTTGCTTAACAGAAAAAAAAGTGAGGTAGTCAAACACCCTTTGGGCACCTGGTTTTTAAGTCTCATTCCTTGGTCTGTGTCATCTGGTCTTGTTTTCTGTTTTGCAATTATGGAAGAAAAAAATCCTATTCATAGAGGTTGGGATTTGAATTTACCCTACAATGGGTGTGTTCCTGCCTCCCCCTTCCAGTGTCTCCCCATGACTTTGTTTAGGAACTGGGATGCTAGTACGCTCTTTGCCTAGCCTTTAAACTTCCCTTTTAATTGGAAGGAAGAGTACTTGGATAGTGAGAACACCAGCCAACCACCCTCTCTGTTCTTGGAACGTATTCCCCAAGTTTTGCTGCGAGCAAATATCAGCTGTCCTCTGCTTGAATGAAAGGCACCCTGGGAGCTCTGTGGTGTGTCGGGATGTCTCAACGCAAAGTGTACGACGCACGCCTGTTTGTGGTGGCCAGGCTGAAGTGCTCTGGGATGTCTGTGAAGCTGCAGGTGAGGTCCTGCCTGGAAGACCTCAAACACAAACCCAGGCGGGAGCCCAGGGCTGCCCCTGCGGGGGGAGTTTGCAGCCGGGAGAGCAGAGGGGTGATGCTGGTGGGGCAGCACAAGTCCAGGGAGCAAATCAGAGGAGTGAAGATACAGCAGAAAGACAATTGTAATGTTAAATCCATGAGAGACTACTGGTTTGTTGTTGGGGTTTTTTTGTTTTTTGTGTTTTTATTTTTTTTTTTTTTAATTTGATGGGAGGGGGAAGGAGAGAGGGGGCTCCTGATACTTTTATTCATCTGACTAAAGAGCTCATGTTAACATTCCCTTTTTAAAATACAGCGTCAGCCTGTGTGTAAAATGAGCTTTGAAGTGCAGAGCTGACAAACCCCAGGGGAAAGCATGTCTTTTATTAACAACTGCCGGTACACTTCAGGAACCTTATTTTAATGTTTAGTGAAAACGTTTTCTGTGTGAGCAAAAAGAATTGCTGGGCTGAGACATCCCCTGGCCGTGGCAGGAGGCTTCGGTGCCCCTTTGCCCTCCTGCTCCCCCTCTGCACAGCGCCTTGGGCCCCCAGTGGGGCAGGAGGAGGGACCAGCCTGCGGTGACAGCCGCTGCCGAGGCTCCGTGGAGAAGACTCTGCGTTGTAGCTACTTGTGTTGTAGAGTAGTGACGTGGCAGCTGTTTTGGGGTTTGGTTGGGTTTTTTTTTTCAATTTGTCTTCTTTTGTTTGTTTTGAGGGTGATTTTTTCGGGGGGGGGAAGGGTGTTTGGTGTTGGGATGACTTTGGAGCAAGGCTGACCTTGGATTTCAGTGACATTCTGGTTCTTCAAAAGGGGCTTAGGTGCTTTTGGAAAACATATTAACAAAGAAGCAACATTAGTGTGTTATACACGTATAGCTCTGTAGATTTATTTTAAATGTATTTATGTAATGCAGCAAGTGGACCCATTCTTTCCTGTCTTTAATCTCTATTTGTGCAAGGTAGATTAATCTGGGAGATACGGGCCTGTAGCTCTCTTCTCCCTCTCCCCCAGCAGTGCTATGCATCCTTCCTGCCATGTGCTTCCTTTGCTTGACGGGACCCCAAAATACATCCAGTGCACTGACGGTTCTGTGCTGAGCACAAGTGGTTAGGGGAAAGCCCCCGTCTCCTGCAGATGGTTATTCCTGTAAGTTGGGCTCAAAGTCATAGTCTGCTAGAGAAGGGTCACAGACCCAAATCCTGCTGAGGGTGACAGTGATATGACAAAGACCATGGCCATTCTCACTATGAAGCCATGAGCTGGTCTCCCAAAAGTCTTGTAGGTGTTGGTATCATAACATTCTCCCCAGTGGTGGTCAGGGTTTCGAATTTTGTCAATAATTGCAATAGAAAAGCCATTGATTGAATAAGCAACGGGAATCTGACTTCCATAAGATGGAAGAGAAAGCATGCTGTTGTGGTGGCTCTGGGGAAGCTGTACCACTGGGAACAATGCAGAATAAATACAGAAGCCTTCTCTTCCATGGCTGTCCAAATCGCCCCTTCCCTGTAGCTCCCTTCCTTGCTGCATGGCTCAGACCCTCTACTGCTGTAGTGAGATCTGTCCACTCCTTCTGAAACTTGAATAATGTGCTGTAATCCTTCCCTATCATTAAACTTTTAAAATGTAAGGGATTCACCTATAAATTGGAAGTGTTCAGAATCACAGAATCACAGAATCTCCTAGATTGGAAAAGACCTATAAGATCATCTAGTCCAATCATTAACCAAACACTGACAAGCCCACCACTAAACCATGTCCCTGAGCACTTAATTACCTACAGGAATGGGGACTCCACCACTGCCCTGGTTCTGTGCCAGCATGCAGTCATGATGGTAAGGAAGAACCGGACCCCTGGATTAAAGGCAGTGGTGGACCACGACAGTTGTGTCTGATCTTGCTGATGAGGCAGAGGCTGGCAGTGTGACTGGTTTGGCTGTAGCTGGTATCTCTGTGTCTAAACTGAAAATAGTGTAAGGAACAAATGTGTTTGCTGAGACCCAGGACAGGGTGAACAGTATCGATTTCTACCTGCCGGTTTTCAGTTACAAGTCCATGGGACTGCCTCAAAGCAAATAGCCAGAGCAAGCAGGAGATTTGGGACCTTCTTGTCTTTCTAAGATGATCCCCTGAATAAACAAGACGTAGCCTCAGCTCTCAGGAGTCCTTGGACCAGGCTGAGAGAGTTGGGGTTGTTCAGCCTGGGGAAGAGAAAGCTCCGGGGAGACCTTATAGGAGCTTTCCAGTATCTGAAGGGCACCTACAAGAAAGCTGGAGAGGGACTTTTTGCAAGGGCGTGTGGTGATAAGACAAGGGCTAATGGCTTCAAACTAAAGGAGGGTAGATTTAGATTACAGATCAGGAAGAAATGTTTCCCTGTGAGGGCGGTGAGCCCCTGGCGCAGGTTGCCCAGAGGAGCTGTGGCTGCCCCATCCTTGGAGGTGTTCAAGGCCAGGTTGGACGGGGCTTGGAGCAACCTGGGCTGGGGGGAGGTGTCCCTGCCCAGGGCAGGGGGGTAGAACTGGATGATCTTGAAGGTCCCTTCCAACCTAAACCATTCTATGATTTTGTGACCAAACACTGATGTTTCCAATCACAGCCCTGCACCCCACACTAGCGAACTGCTCTCCTTGTGAGGGTCTCAATTTCACAAAAGTATGCACAATTTCATAAGGGTTTATTAGAGACATTCTTGTCTTAAGACCATGGCAGGTTAAATGACTTGTCCAAGGCTAGAGAAAGAGGTCAGTATCAATGCTGTGATTAGACATTTGCAGTTCTTGGCTTTGAGATTTGGGGATCTGAGAATGGCTGATACAGAATGAAATACGAGCATCCTGAATTTTTTATGTTGCAGTTCAAGTATATTTGGGCTAGATTCATCAAAGGAATAACCGGGAGAGATATTTTTCATTTGTAGACTCTTAATGAATACATGACACTGCTATTCATTATTTATCTGCTTTCACATTTTAATTAATAGTTCTACTGGCTATTTCTGATTTTTTTCTATATTTATAGAAAGCCATCACTTCAAAAATATTGAATCATGCTGCTGTTTGTTACCTTTCATAAAATTTCCTTAATATTAGGGCAGACTGAATTTTGCTGTAACTTTTAAGTATATAAATGAAGGAGAAGAATGTGATCTATTTTTCCATTCCTTTGAGTCCTGTCAAAAGTTTGTGGTTTTCCTTCCCCAAAATGCTTTTACAATGCAGCTGACATAAATTAGCCAAGGAAATTGGTGTTTCTTGTGCGGGAAGAACCACTAGAGGACACCACCTCTCATGAAACTAACAGGCACAGCCATAAACAGAGAAACTGGGAATAAAGAATAGGGATGGAGAAATGCTGTTTCCTACCATTGCCTGAGGATGGATGGAGCTAATCCAGCACCTCCTTATTGCAGCCAGCAGACATGGGCTGGGAATGCTCAAATCCTTGCAATGCCTCTTCGTCCTTATTCTTGTGATGCTACACCAGATCTGCTGAGAGGAGCTTCTCCCAAAAGCTCCACGGAGCTGCTCTCACTGACCTGGAGAAGCTCTGGGACCCTACCACAGGGTAGGGGTGTGGGTGAGGTGACATTTCTCACCATGTCAGCCCTTGCCACCCCTTCGGTACTGAACTTTAGTGATTTGTGCAGGACAGTCTTTCTAGCATGACCAACGCAGACTTGCAGAACAGTACGGGCAGGTTGCACAAAGAGTTTACCAGGGCAGGACGGAGGAAAAACCTCCTGATCTTCTGAAGCGAATGAGAAAGATGATGGAAGTGTGAAGCAGACCTCTTCCTTGCAGGTTCCCCTTAGAAGAAGTGGTTTCAAGAGCAATGAAAGGTTTAGAAAACGTCCAGATGTTGGGTTTAAAGACAGGATAGTGCTGTCAACAAAGCAGTAAGGGCTGGGAGGTGACACAAACGTGAACATTTTCCCTGTACAAAACCGGTACCCAAGCCAGGTTACAAGGATTTCTTTCACTTGTGAAAAAACAACAACAAACCCCCTGTTATAAGCATTTATTAAATATTCAAGGAAAAATATCTGTGACAGTATTAGAACATAAAGAAGCATCTGCAGATTGCCTCATTCTTGGGCTCTTGGCTGTAAACCAAAAGTCTTTAGAGTGGCGAGTTAGTTGTTGTTTCACAAGGCTCTGCGATCCTAAATGCAAAACCCCATGAAAAAAGTTGCCTTTATTCCAGGTGGCTTTTACCTCTGTGTGGTGCTGTGGTTGTCAGAGGAGCAGTGAGCGCTGAGACTTTCTTGAAAGTCTTTTAATCCCACAAAAATTATGTAAATCGTGTGAAATCTCAGCTCTGCTGAAGAAGATGGCGAGGCTCCATTGATCGCTTTAGTTGCAACAAGGTTTTGTGCTTGGCCTTTGACTTCCCTACCTTATTCTCTGTACTGATACAGCTAAACCCTCAAATGCCAGGGATTTCAGGGAAGGGAAAGGCATCTAGGAAAATGCTCCACTTAGCTCTAAAATGTATTTTTAAATGGCTTTGAATTTGCTTCTGAGAAACAAAATCACATATAGGCAAACATACCTGCCGATGAAGGCTGTTGTTAATGTGAGAACCTTTGCCTGTGAATGACGGGGCTGTGCCAAGCCTTGGGGCATTTTCCAAATAATTTCAACCAAATCCACCCATATTTGTTTCTCAACATTTCCCTCAAGATGGCAAAAGAACCCCAAACACATGATATGGTTATTGATAAATTTTTTTTCTTAAAAATGATAACCAAAAAGGTTATTTTTTGTTGTTAAATTTACAGCATTTTTCAGGCTTAAAGTTGCACATACAACAGAAGATTTTAAAAAAGGATAATACTTGAGATTTGCAAGGTGGAACTTTTCCACTCTCTCTTCTAATGAATACTTCCAAAATTTGAAACTTTTTTTTTTCCTTACTGGAATGAAAAGAGTTTGGAGAACATAGATGAGGCATCCCCTGACTAAATTCTTCCTCTGCTAATGCTCATATCTCCAGTTCTTTATGTAGATCAAAAATTGGTTTGGTCTAAAAATCTCATACAAAACTTTCTTTAATGGAAAACTGGGGGTTTACCTTTCTCTGAGGATGGTGTGTGCTTTCAGTGGGAACTATCCCGCCTTTCCTAACTCCCGTCAGAAGTGGGGTGAAGTGCCGCCTTCAGACGCAGCCTTCCAAGGAGCAGCGATAACTTCCCCAGGGGCTGGTGATTGGCGTCTTGCTGCAGGTACAAAATCTTCACAGATACAATTTATTTCCCAGAGAAGCAGAGCCTCGCGGGCTTACTGTGGGGATTTTCAGACCTGGAGCAGCATCTCTGCTTACAGTCCCCTTGTGGCAAGTGCGAAACCAGCTTTGGCTTGGTCCCTGCCCCAAGGAGGTTATGTTGCACCAAGCTTTTTCATAACCATGCGTTTTTTGAGTTGAGCTTTTTCTCTCCCTTCCCTTCCCTTCCCTTCCCTTCCCTTCCCT